>JARHVA010004345.1:0-250000 GCA_037957365.1 Torreya grandis | reverse complement strand
ATAGTCTTAAAATTTATTCCTCCTTATCTTCCATGGTTTGTTATTCAAATTGATGTTGACTAGCTCCAATAATGGGAGGGAGGTCTTCAAACATTGTAGGGTAGTCCTCACTATCTTCACTATATTTATAATTTTTAAGGTATCTTGAGGGATCATACAATTCTTCCTCAAATCTTGGGTCATAAGAGGTTCCACTTCATGGGTATTTAGGCATGGTTTAATTGGTTTTTTAACTAGAGAATGGTTTCATATTTGGTAGGTTTTTGACATGATTCATTTGAAATTTAGAACAAGATCAAATGGTTTGAAGTCTATAATTATTTTTGTATGATAAAATTGAAGTTTGGATTTGAAACAAAATTAGAATTATATCAAATAGTCTTGGAAATTGGAATTTAACTTGAAAAGGGTATGACCTTGGTCCTTGACCCTAACTTGGAATGAAATCATAAACAAGGTCAATTGGTTTAGAATCTAGAGAGTTGATTTTACACAATAAAATACAAGTCTAAACCAAAAATGGAATGGGTAGCTTAACACTACCAAATGAGACAGGGATATGTTTCAATGAGTACACATAACACTCTAAAATGGCTAAGAATGGTTTGGAATAATTGTGAAACATAACACCTTAGTGTGTAAATGTGCATGGATGCATTTTGAATCATTTAGTTTCTATAACATTGGTGTATTGGTATTAAAGGTGGTTGTAAACACAACATGCTTTTCCACAAAGTACACAAGCAATCACAAAAAATGACATGAGTTATAGTTTTATCACTAAGTCCTTTTTGATATACTTACCTTTAACAGGATAAAATTTAATGAGTTATTAAAGATATTATTGAAATTCTTGGTAGGGTTTTAAAGCCTCCCTTATCTCAAAAGTTTGTCTTAAAATACTATCTTCAGGGGTGAATACCTTTGCACCTTTTCATCAGTGAGAATGTTGTGGAAAATGTGGTTTTTATCTTAATTTTTCATGGGCTTTTCTAGATGGTCTCAATATACCTTGCAGTATGTGGATGCTTTAGAATAATCCATTAATTAGATGTGATATTTTATGGGCCATTCAAAAAAGGGTATAGTCCCTTTGTGAACACTTAAACAATAAGGGTCTCAATAAAGTGCTACTAGCACAATCACGGTCTAAAAAACCACCAACTAATATAATGCTAAGGTAACCCCAATTTGTATACCTTGTTAGATAAGGGGTTGGTATGATGCTAGAATGTCACTTCATAGGTCAACGTAGCCCTAAAGACTAGTGGGAAGGCTATGAACTCCACCCCATGAAGTTAAAAATAAAAATGGAAAAACACACTTTGTTTTTTAATTCTCAGGGCCCCACAGATGGGAAAGAGAAGATCTTACTTTGAAAGTAGTTTTCTGGGTAAAGCAATCAAACAAGTAAACATTTGTGTTTTTTATCACCTAAGATCCCTAAAAGGGGAAATATGAGAGCATAAAAATAATGGATTACACAAACAAGAATGTAAATAACAAATAATTTAATCTAAAAAATGAAATGCACATGCTCTTAGAAGCCAATTCAAAATTGATTATTCATTTTTAAGCTCTAAATAAAAAAGATTGAATTTGACTTTATTAGTTGTAAAATCAATTTAAAAATATGTTAAAACTTGTAAAAAATATAATTAGGCATTTAAACAAAAATTATAGTCACCCAAAGAATTGATTTCAAAAGTTTTAAGGTCTCAAGAATTTCATATAGGTCAATTTACTGTTTAGTAATGTGAGTTTATCATTTAACAAGGTGAGTTCATCGATCTATAGATAGATAGAAACATAACTTTGGTGACTTCATCGATTAGTAGGATGATCTTGCCGATTGCAGGATGAGTTCACCAATTAGTAGTAAATAACAATAAAAACATAATTTACATCTTATAAATTTCACCATTTTCCTATCAACCTCCCCAACTGTAGGTCGAGTTCACTGAGTTACAATTTGAGTTTATTGGTTTCAAAAAAAACATATAAAATATAGAGAAATGACTTCGACATTTATATTTCAAACTTGTTGATATGCATGTCAAGTTATCCATTTAACAAGGTGAGTTTTTTATCCTATTAAGATACACAAAGAAGATAGAGAGTGGTAAAAAATAAAGTTTGTTGATTTGCAGGGTGAGTTCACTGATTACGGGAGTGACTTCATTGATTCATAGGGAAACTTCACCAAGTTTAGAAATGTAGAATATGATAAAATTAGAGAAAATTAATACCAAATGGTAAGAAAATTTGGTGATTATAAGAGTAGGAATATTTTTAAGGAGCTTTATGGGGTGCATGGTTCCACTAGGCATGTCAAATGTGAAATAGGATACAAAATAGGTTATTCTATGCTATGTACCTAGGGATATGATATATTGATGTATATGGGTTGATGGAGATGCCGACATGTGGCACACATCCCCTTAGTTAGTTATATGGGTAAAATATATTAGGATAATAGAGTAACTTGTAGAAGTAGTACATTGGGTAATGGTCGTCCTACATTGGATTAGGAGGTTACCCATCCATGGGTTAGATAGATGTATATATATAGGAGATGATTATCATGGTAAGGATATCAAGTAAGCATTGAGTCTTCTATTGTAAGAGGATATTGGAGGTTGTCCCCTCGAAGAGACATTGTGGAGTTATTCCTTCCTAAAGGAGTATTATATGGTGTTTCCCTACCTTAAGGGTATTTCTGCATATATTGAATATCAAGATCATTACAAGTGGTATCAGAGCTTTGATTTGGGCAATTTGTGTGGAGCGAAACACTAATTTCACTATATCTTCTGAAATATTAGTAATTTTTATTGAATATGTAAGAAAATATAATAGAAGTGTAGTAAAAATTTCATAATTTTTTGATTCATTTTGAGGGAGTTATTGACATTTTAGTGTTTATAATAATTTCGCTATATCTTCCAAAATATAGGGAATATTTATTCAAAATTTTTACTGGAGATGTAAGCAGATTTAATAGAAGTACAATCAACATTTCAGAATTTTTAGAGTTGTTTGTAGTGGTTTATTGTGATTTTATGGATCAATTTTGACATTTTAGGGTTTCATGAACCCTAATTTATTTGTGGATCATGGAGTTGAAAAAGTTTTCAGGGGAAGATGATATTGATGATAAATAATGGTGGCTCCTTTTGGAGAATCATTTTAGAAAAATATTTGGGCAAAGATGATTAACTCCTTTTTTGTCTAGGCCTGCACTAGATTGGTTTGATCAGTTGAGCTGTATAGAAAGGTTTTCTTCATGGAAAGAAATGGAACATATTTTTTTAGATCGATGGGCTATAAAACAAGAAGCAAAAAAAGAAGAATCAGTACAAGAAGAAGAAGAAGTAGAAGAAGCAATAGAAGAAGAAGAAGAAGAAGAAGAAGAAGAAGAAGAAGAAGAAGAAGAAGAAGAAGAAGAAGAAGAAGAAGATGATGATAAAGGTTTAAATTATTTGGCTCCAAAGAAATCTGAGTCAATTTTTCAATTTCATGGATGCATTCAAAAGAAAAGGGTTATTGTGTCCATAAACCCTACCAGTAAGTATAACTTCATCAACATGAATGTGTCCAAGCATCTACATGTTCAAGCAAAGAATATCAAAGAGGTTCAAGTAGATGGTATTTCAATGTTTGAAGATTTGAAGCTCATTATGGAAAAATATGTTTTGCATTCAGATTTTTATGCTTTGGATATGGATGATATGGATATAGTTCTTGGATATCCATGGTTAGAGACTTTGGGAATAATGAATATCAATGTTCAGAAAAATTTCATGAAGTTTTGGTATAAGAAAAAGAAGATCGCTTTACAAGATATCATAGTGGAAATGGCACCAATAACAATCCAAGTAGATCATAAGGATGAGGTGGAAACATGTGATGAAGAACATGATGAAGATTCAGATGATATAGATAAAGACACACTACAAATGAGCACTTCATCTACTCAAGAGACAAAGAAGGAAAAGGTGGAAGAGGTAGAAGCAATGGTGGATAAGGTCAAAGTATTGGAAAAGGTTGAGGTATATAGACACCAACATCATCATGAGAGGAAACAATCATGGAACCAGGTGAGGAAGTGTCATAACAACAATCATTTTGTCTATACACGAAATAAAATTTCTAATCATTATGGATATGCATGGAATCCAAAGAAAAAATACTATGGCACATGGAATGAATCGGGGAATCACTATGACTATGCATGGAAGAATACCTACTATGGTCATGGTTGGAATTAGAGTAGCGCAACAGAATATGGTACATGGAATAAAAAAAGGAATAATTATGTTTGGACACCAAAGCAATATAATTATTATCATGAACAAAATCAAAGGAGCATAATAAAATTTGGAAACAAGATTGGAGAGCTATCACCTGCCAAGATCACATATGGATGGCTAGATGATCGAGATTGGAGATAAGTGTGGAATGATTTGAATCACACTCATTATTTGGTTTCTTCCTATGTTTCAGGGATGAAACATGTCAAGGAGGGAAGGAATGCTATATACCTAGGGATATGATATATTGATGTATATGGGTTGATGGAGATGCCGACATGTGGCACACATCCCCTTAGTTAGTTATATGGGTACAATATATTAGGATAATAGAGTAACTTGTGGAAGTAGTAGATTGGGTAATGGTCGGCCTACATTAGATTAGGAGGTTACCCATCCATGGGTTATATATATATATATATATATATATATATATATATATATATATATATATATATATATATATATATATATATATATATATATATATATATATATATATATATATATATATATATATGGGAGATGATTATCATGGTAAGGATATCAAGTAAGCATTGAGTCTTCTATTGTAAGAGGATATTGGAGGTTGTCCCCTTGAAGAGACATTATGGATTTATTCCTTCCTAAAGGAGTATTATATGGTGTTTCCCTACCTTAAGGGTATTTCTGCATATATTGAATATCAAGATCATTACATTCTATTTGTTATTATCAAAATATAAAAAAATTCACAAAATAAACATATTAGGTGTATTACCTTAGTTGGGAAAAATCAATGAAATAAAAAAACTAATCAAGAAGCATAACAAGATGATTATACCTTCCTAAAGTGAATTCTCTTCATGGATGGTTCACAAGTGTGTTTATGCCTAGTTATAGAGCTCAAGGTATTTAGAAATGTGGTTGGGCACATGAATCCAACATATCCTCATGTACCATTTGGATTGTATTTGTGAACAAAAATGGAAGAAATGGTTGAATCTTTAGATGAAATTCTGCATTATATCTTTACACTAGAAATCTTGTTAATTGTCCATGGTGGCTCTTGCATTTATAGGATACATAAATCAATTATGAACCCTTGGATAAATAATGAGATGAGTGGTCATAAATGAGTTCAATTTTGGAGGGATAAGCAATTAATATTTTAAAAGAAGAGATCATTAATAAGGCATGGCTAGCCTTAAGTCAGATATTTATCTCCATAAATTCTTGGTGCATGACACCTTTTTGATGATATCATGGGTGACATCATGCCCTTGATATTTAAATTTTCATTTTAAAAAATTAGATATTAATTAATTTGTCATGGATTTTTCACTTAAATATTTGATTGGATTTACTTAGCTAAATGATTCTGATTAGGCTTTTTACAATTCTTGGAAATTAATAAGTTGCCTTGCACTATTGGTTGAAAATGCCAATTTGCTAGGTTATAATATTGACATGAATCATAAATTACATGTGACATGTGTGGATGAATTAGATAATTTTAGTGGTTTTGGTCTAGTTTGTGCACTATTACAGGGAAGTCATTTAGACTTAAAATTTTGAAATGATAGTTGTGAGAATTATATGTATACACATATGAAAAATGAGAGGATGCAAATGAGGAAGAGATAAATGAATATTCTACATGTAGACCCACCATAAACCCTAAACTACTTGATAAATACACCAAAAGTATAGCTATATTACAGTAATAATGACACACTTATGGTGGAATTTGGATAGAGTGTAAGGTAATTGACACCAAAACTATGTTTGCACATAATTTAGGAATACTAGTATTGTCTCCTTTATAAACTCTTAGAAAAAATCAATATTGGGTTGTAGTCATACCATTTATGTAACACATCTTCCTAGATGTCCTCCATAAAGTGTCCCATCCGAAGAACAAGACATTATTTATGAAGTTTTAGGCATTCCATAAATGGGTAAGATGGTATTAGGGGATTTTCCTCTTGAATACTCATCCACCAAAATGCCCAAGCTAGAATTAAAAATGCTACAACCCATACCACACTTTATCTCATAGCCCTTAGTCATAAGTACTACTCTATCATTTATTTTTAATTTTGCTTTTTCATCTATCTTGGTTTCCACTTCAATAGTAAAAAATATGTGATATTTCACATTTAATAAAAATATATCAATATTTACACTACAATCAGTCATCTTGATACACTCATAACTCTTTCACCTAGTGTTGCCACTACTATGTTTTTTTGTCTTGTAATGAACATCCCTTTAAACTCAACTTAAGCTTCAACCAAGTATCCATCTCCATATATGTTAATTATTCCACCTTTCACTCCTTCCATTCCCAATATATGATAGATCCATATGAAACCATTAGTTTTACAATATTATTTATAATACAAGAAAAAATCAGCTGTGGAGTCTATCGTAAGTAAGACTAAAGAAGTCACTACTGTGATTTTAGCTAACACAACTAAGCCTAACACCTTTAAAATTAAGTTCTTACCCCCTCTTAACACCTACATACATATATGTATATATATGTGTGTGTATATTGATATATATCTATGTATAATATACATACATACATACATACATACATACATACATACAAATATATATATATATATATATATATATATATATATATATATATATATATATATATATATATATATATATATATGTATGTATGTACATTATATATATATATATATTTATACATACATATATGACCTAACAATCTAATGAGGTTAGAAAATTAAAAAATAAAAGGAGGTGACAGATTTTATAAGCATTTTAACTAAGAATATTATTAATTTGAAGAGAAAATTTGGTAGAATAGTGGACTTCGATTATCTGGAACCCATCTAAAAGTTGAGGATGAATGAGGTGAAAATTGAGAAAGAAAGGGACATGATAAAAAAGAAGACCAAAGGGATGACCTAATTAAAAAAAATTAAATATATGAAAGAAACTAAGAAATAAAAATGAAAAAATAATTTATTTGAGAAGCAAGATTTGAGATAATTATAACATATTGAGCCAACTAACTCAAGTTACTGTTGGGGATCAATCAACAAAATTGATTACTATATAAAAGCAATTATATGCGGAAATAAGCCAGATAGATAAGTAACTAGAATCAAAAATAGCAAAGAACAAGAGATACAAGAAACCACCCTAAAAACTTGTATTAAACTCTTCACAGAAGGAATTACAATTGAAGAAACTTATTTTATTCCACACCTCTCTCAGATGTATAGATCTCTTTCCCTCAAGAGTCCTCTCTCTCAATTACAATCAACTCCAACAACCTGGATTGATACACATGTATAATCTGTATTCTACTTCTACAGTAGTGTCTTTTACTCTATAGTATTGTCCTATAAACTATGAAGATCTATCCCTAATATATAACTTTAGAGATTCATGAGCATGCACTTACAACCATTAGATGCACCTCCTAATCAAGGGCTCTAATCAGTTCTACTCAAATTAGAAACGCAGAATTACAACCAACAATTGATCTTTACATGCAAACATTCTGTTCTCGCACGGAATTAGATCCAGACACACACAGGTGACCGATGTCGGTCCCTGTATGCCTGCCTGTGACTGACGTCGACCAACCTGCTACCGACACCGACAGCTTCTGGTCTGCACCTGATCGTCGATGGTGTCTATGGGTTTTTAGCAAGTTCTGTATTTGCTCATGGGTGAAGCTTTTAGCTCCATACCTTAAAAATATCCCACTTGGAGATAAATAGCTGCACCAATACCTGTACAACAACATCTTCTAGCTCCTCCATCTTCAACTCAATCATGAAGACCAACGAAAGTTGAATGAAGATTGAACTTCTCCTTTGTAACCGGCTTGGTTAACATATCAGCAGGATTCTTATTTGTATGGATCTTCTCCAGCTTCAACTCACCATCCTCCAATACCTGTCTAATGAAGTGGTACTTAAGTTGTATATGCTTTGTTCTTGAATGAAAGGCTGAATTCTTAGCCAAATGAATTGCACTTTGACTATCACTATATAGTCTGCAACTCTCTTGCTCCTTTCCAAAATCTTTCATGAACTGTGTCATCCATATCATCTCTTTGTTAGCCTCTATGACTACAATATATTCTGCTTCTATAGTTGACAAGGAAACAACCTTTTGCAACTTTGATATCCAGCTAACCGCCGTTCCACCTATAGTGAACACATATCCTGTGGTGCTTCTTCTGCCATCCAAATCACCTGCCATATCTGAATCTACATAAGCACGTAGAGAAGTACTTGAACCTCCATAGCACAAATGCCTACTGCTGTTTTCTCTCATATATCTAAGGATCCACTGAACTGCTTTCCAGTGTTCCTTTCCTGGATTGGCCATATACTTACTTACAACTCCCACTGCTTGGGCAATATCCGGTCTAGTACAAACCATTGCATACATTAAACTTCCTACTGTGGAAGCATATGGAACTTTCCTCATGTACTCAACCTCATCATGTGAATTAGGACACTGTTCTTTACTCAACTTAAAATGTCTAGCCATAGGTGTGCTTACCGGTTTTGCATCTTGCATATTGAACTGTTTCAACACCTTGTTCACATAATCCTTTTGAGACAAAATCAACCTGTGATTTTTCCTGTCTCTCTTAATTTTCATGCCAAGGATTTTATTTGCTACTCCCAAATCCTTCATGGCAAAAGTGTGAGCTAATTTCACCTTAAGCTCAGAGATATCCTGCATGTGTGATCCGAAAACCAACATATCATCTACATACAATAATAGAATAATATATCTACCATTATCCAATCTCTTAAAATACACACAATCATCAGATTGACATCTACTGTAGCCATGCTCAGTCATAAACCTGTAAAATCTTAGATACCATTGTCTTGGAGCTTGCTTAAGGCCATACAAGCTTTTCTTCAATCTGCACACAAGTTTCTCCTTACCTTTGACCTCAAATCCTTCCAGCTGATCCATATAGATTTCTTCATCCAAATCTCCATAAAGAAACACTGTCTTAACATCAAGCTGCTCAAGATGCAAATCCTCAATAACAACTAAAGATAGTACAGTCTGTATAGAAGTCATTTTAACAACAAGAGAAAAAATCTCACCAAAATCAATACCTGGTTTTTGTGCAAATCCTTTCACTACCAATCTGGCCTTATATCTCATCTATCCATTCTCACCTTCTTTCAATCTGTAGATCCATCTTTTCTTCAGTGTCTTCTTTCCTGCTGGCAACTCAACCAAATCCCATGTTTGGTTCTCTCTCAAGGAATCAATTTCCTCATTCATGCCTAGCTCCCACTGACTCTAGGATTCCACCTGTATTGCTTCATCAAAACTCTCTGGTTCTCCACCATCAATAAGCAATAAATAGAATAATGAAGGGGAATATTGGATTGGAGGTTTACTTACCCTGTCTGACCTCCTATTGGGCATTTGAGACTCATTCACAACACGCTGTCTGCCCAAATTCTCTGACAGTTTCTGACCTCGGTCACTTTCAGGCCTGTAATTGACTATCATCAGTTCTGCCTGGCCGACGTCGGTTCCTTCCTGGCCGACGTCAATTCTTGTACGGCCAACGTCAGTTCCTATACTACCACCGTTGGTTCCTACCTGACTGATGCCAATCTCTGTGTTTTACTTTCTGTGATTATTCTTTCTCGTGAGCTCCTTTTGGACCTTCACCTTGTCTAATTTTGCATTGCTCTACTCAAATTGATTCAGCTTCTTGAGCTGATCACTATACATCACTTTTTCATTGAAAACAACATCATGAGTCCTAATTATCTTGTTAGTTCTAAGATTCCAAAACCTAAATCCAAAATCATCAGAGCCATAGCCAATAAATGTGCACCTCATAGACATAGCATCCAGCTTCTTTCTATTTTCCTTATCAACGTGCACAAAGGCTTCACAACCAAAAACTTTGAGAAATGATAGATCTACCTTTTTACCTGTCCATGCCTCTTCTGGAATTCCACCATCCAGCGCTGTAGAGGGTCCTCTATTAATCAGGTAAACTACAGTATCCATAGCTTCTACCCAAAATTCTAAGGGCAATCCAGCATGCAATTTCATGCACCTTGCATGCTCCATGATTGTTCTATTCATCCTTTTAGCAACTCCATTTTGCTACAGTGTTCTTGGAACAGTCCTTTGCCTGCAGTTCCCATGCATATAACAATACCAGTTGAACTTGTGGCTGCAGAACTCACCACCATTGTCAGATCTTAGGCACTTCAATCTCCTGCCTGTTTCATTCTCAACCATAGCTTTTCAAATCTTAAACATGTCAAAAACATCAAATTTCTTCTTAATACAATAGACCCATACCTTTCTTGTAGCATCATCTATGAAGGAAACATAGTATTGTGATCCTCTAATAAAAGCAACTTGAGCTGGCCCCCACACGTCTGTGTGAACAAGCTGCAATTTGTGCTTCTTCTTTGTTGACCCAGTCTTGAGAAAACTCACTCTCTTCTGTTTTCCAAAAATACAGTCTTCATAGAAATCTAGATCTATGCTTTTCAAATTTGGAAACATACCTTTTGACTTAAGAATTGTCATTCCCTTCTCACTCATGTGGCCAAGCCTTTGATGCCACAACTTTGCATCTACATCTGAAGTAGATAATATAGAAGGAGAATTATCAATAATACAATTACATAAATAGAGAGTACCTACTCTCTTACCTCTGGCTAATACAAGTGCACCCTTGGTAACCTTCCAAGATTCAGCTGTGAGAGTTACTGTACAACCCTCATCCCCTAACTTTCCTGTAGAAATCGAATTCCTCTTCAGGTTGGGAACATGCATGACCTCTCTCAACACCCATGTGTTGCCATTCTGCATTTTTAGCTGCACTTTACCTTTGCCAACAATTTTACAAGGCTCATCATCCCCTAAGTAAACTATTCCAAAATCTCCATGGACATAGTCACTGAAATATTCTCTATTGGGGGTTGCATGGAAAGATGCACCAGAATCTAAAACCCAAGATTCTATATTATTATGCAAAGAGAATATAAGAGCATCTTATGCAACAATACCTGCCACCTTTGCTTCTTCTTTATCATCATGCTGTCTATCCTTTTTAGGCTTTGACCAACAATATTTGCTTATGTGCCCTATCTTTCCACAATTCCAGCATTGTGGCTTCCTGCCATTTCTGGATTTGGATCTTCCTCTCATCTTTGACTTAGATCTTGATCTCCCTTTCTTGCCCTTCTCTTTCTGCCTTCTCCTACTCTCAAAACTTAAAGCATTCCCTGATGTCTCTTCTGTGATTTTCCTGTGAATTTCTTCATTCAAGATTACACAAACAACATCATCTACTTTTAAAATATTTGAAGCAGATGCAGTATTACTAATTGCCATTACCAAGCTATGCCAGCTCTAAGGTAAAGAGCATAAGATTAATAGAGCTTTAATTTCATCATCAAACACTATTTTGATTGAATTTAATTGATTCACAATTCCATGGAAATCATTTAGGTGATTAGATACAGATCCACCTTCTTGCATTTGCAAATTAAATAACTGCTTCATAAGATATACCTTATTTGAAGCTGAGGGTTTTTCATATAAATTTGCTAAAGTAGTCATTAAATCTACCATAGACCTTGCTTGTGATAAATTAGATATCACAGTAGATGCTAGACTCAATCTTATAGATCCAAGAGCCTTTCTATCAAGAAATTCCCATTCTTCATCATCCATGTCTGTGGGCTTCTTAGCAGCTCCACCTAACGTTAAGTATAGGTCTTTTTGATATAGATAATCTTCTATCTGCATTCTCCATAATTGATATTTCTTTCCATTAAACTTCTCTATTCTCAGTTTACTTTCTTCTGCCATTGCTTCTCCCACTCAAACATAAACCTCTATGAGTAACCTGTAATCAATACACACTACATAGATCTAAACCACCTGTTAGTGAACCAAAGCTCTGATACCACTTGTTGGAGATCAATCAACAAAATTGATTACTATATAAAAGCAATTATATGCAAAAATAAGCCAGGTAGATAAGTAACTAGAATCAGAAATAGCAAAGAACAAGAGATACAAGAAACCACACTGAAAACTTGTATTAAACTCTTCACAGAAAGAATTACAATTGAAGAAACTTCTTTTCTTCCACACCTCTCTCAGATGTACAGATCTCTTCTTAGATCTCTTTCCCTCAAGAGTCCTCTCTCTCAATTATAATCAACTCCAACAACCTGGATTGATACACATATACAATCTGTATTCTACTTCTACAGTAGTGTCTTTTACTCTACAGTATTGTCCTATAAACTATGAAGATCTATCCCTAATATATAACTTTAGAGATTCATGAGCATGCACTTACAACCATTAGATGCACCTCCTAATCAAGGGCTCTAATCAGTTCTACTCAAATTAGAAACGCGGACTTACAACCAACAGTTGATCTTTACATGCAAACATTCTGTTCTCGCACGGAATTAGATTCGGACACACATAGGTGACCGACGTCGGTCCCTATATGCCTGCCTATGACCGACGTCGACAGCTTTTGGTCTGCACCTGACCGTTGAAGGCATCTGTGGGTTTCCAACAAGTTCTGTATTTGCTCATGGGTGAAGCTTTTAGCTCCATACCTTAACAGTTACACCAAAGCTATAAAAAGGAGATTTTAGTGGATAAATAAAATATCTATTATAGGGATATGTGAAAAGTTATCCTAGCTAGAAAAACATGTAAGAAGAAAATAGAAATACATTTACATGATTGAAACTCAAATAGAATAAGTAAAGGCCAAGTTCATAAATGTTGCTCTGATTATGGAGAAGATTGGATAAGGCAAAATGATTATTATAACATGTGTATAGGATGACCATTGAAGAGTTAATTACACAAAATATAGTCAACATAATTGAATTATACTACCACCTATAAACCTATGCTATAAAGAATAAAATTATAAAAGAACTTATATTATGATCAATCTCTCTAAATCAAGTACATGATATGAAAAGAGATGTGGAAATTTTAGTTAGCCTTGGCTTGCCTTATAATTTTGGAGAATATCAAAAAATTATTGAAAAATCTAAATTAAAATATTTGTTGGAAAATAAGTAAGAAGATAAAAACATATTTTATGTTTTTTTAAAAATCCAATGAGCTTAACCAACACACGCTAGCTCCTAGCGTGTGCTGGTATTCATTGATCATCAGGGGCTGGTCACCAGCCTCTAACTCATTGATGGATGTAATTAATCCAACAACATGGTCGTGGTTACCTCTATAGTTAAACTTACCTCCATATTTAAACTTAACTCCATGGTCATAGTTACCCATAGTTAAGCATGTTACCCATGGTTAAGCAGGTTACCCACGGTTAAACATGTTACCCATAGTTGAGCACGTTACCCACTGTTAAGCTTGGGTGGGAAAAAGGGAAAGGATAGTGCATGTTGAACATATTAAAATTAGCCCCAAATATGACCTTTTACCCCATTTACTCTACAAAATGGTGATAACTGATGTTGGTGATCTAAAAGAACTAGGTTGAAACTTCATTGGTTACTTTGAGATTGGTTAGTTGGTAGGGATCCTATTGTTCCCCAAATTCCTCTAGGTTTGATTTGATATCCACCAAATGATTTTTTTCTTGTGTATTGTTTAGTTTTAAAAATAGTTTAGATCTCTTGAATCTTTCATATTTCAATCTTAAATCATGAGTATTGCACTCATTTTTATAAATCCTTCATATTCTGCTAATTATTGAGTCAAGGATTTGATTCCTCCCCCCTCCATTATGATATCATTTTTAGTTGTATAAGGATAAGAAATACCTAATTTTATTCTTCCAATGAGCCAAACCACATAATGACATGTTGGGACTAATTAAAAATAAACATTTTTAATAGTTTCTAAATAATATCAATATTTGAATACTTTTTCAAGCCAACAATCACTTCTATGATTTAGACATTGAAAGTGATGATGATGATGATGATGTGAAAAAAAAAGGGTGAGCTGGATTTTAAATTTTTTTCTTGTTTGCCTCACATTATAGAAGAGGAAAACCATATCCCACCCCCAACCTTGACCAAATATCCTTCTAATAAAATGCCAAAAGTAACAAAGTTGACTCAGTCTTGCCTATGGGTGATACTGCTTGATCAAGGCCTCTTTACCATCTAAAAGCATCTATTACTTGTATGCTTTTCATTGAATTTAACTAGGATGATTTTGGCCACCGCTGGATGGTTCCCATATGTTAAGAAAGAATCTACTCTATTCCAATGAGCTTAACTAGCATGCACTAAATCTCGATGCATGCTAGTCTTCACCAATTGTTAGGGGCTAGTTATTGACCTTTGATTCACCGAAGGATGTAACTAATCCAAAAACATGGTCATGGTTACCTTTATAGTTAAAATTATTTCCATGGTCATGGTTACCCATAGTTAATCATGTTACCCATGGTTAATCAAATTACCCAATGTTAACCACATTACCCATAGTTAAGCATGTTACCCACAATTAAGCTTAGGTAGGAAAAAATGGGTGGGGATAGCACGTGCTGACCATATTCAAATTATCCCCAAATATGACCTTTCCTCCTATTTCCTCTATGATATAGTGATAACATGTGCTAGTGATCTAAGATAACTATGTTTGAGCTTCATTGGCTACTTCAAGATTGGCTGGTTAGCATGGCTCCTACTATTCCCTAAAGTCCTCTAGGTTTGAGTTGATATCCACCAAAGTGTTATTTTTCCTATGTATTTTTTAGTTTTAAAAATAGTTTAGATCTCTTGAATCTTTCATATTTTAGTCTTCAATCATGAATACTACACTTGTTTTTGTAAATCCTTCATATTCTACTAATTATTGAGTCAAGGATTCGATTCCTACCCCTCCATTATGATATCATTCCCAGTTGTATAAGGATAAGAAATACCTACTCTAATTCCTCTAGTGAACCAAACTGCACAATGACACATTGGGGCTAATTAAAACTAAATATTTTTAATCTTTTCCAAATTCTATCAATATTTGAATACTTTTTCAAAAAATATTTTGCATTATTTTTTTGATTATTCTGATTATTATATAGATGTTTCAATTTCTGTAGTAGATTTTTCTATTTAAATCAATTTACAAAATTGGTACACAAACAATTTCACGTTCTTTTCCTCAGCTAAATGTTAAATTACACACTTTGGGAACAATCAGTTAAATTCTAGTTAGAATGTCTGTGGAAAAATGACTCGATTTTATTCCATGCCTCTTTTGATAAATCTAGAGGTGCAGTGAATGAGATCCTTATCCATTTTTTTTCAAGGGTTGAACCTGTAGATCTATCAAGATATGTTTTCATACATAAATCATCTAAATAGTGATCACAAAAACATACATTTAAAGTGCATATTAATAAAACAAATTATATATGCTATATTAAAGAAAGAGAGTCCAAATCAACTGATAGCACCACTACTGATTCTTCCTTAACAAGAGTCAAGGCAAACTCCACATCATCTTTGATACCTTTAAATGCATAGAGGCATAGAAATCCATTCTCACTTTTTGATTTCTTTTTTTCATGGTCTAATGAAAATAAAAGTAACTATAAACTTGATAGCTCTACCCAATCCTATTATAACCATATTTATATTATTCTATGTTTGATTCCATAAAATAAATCATCTAGAAATATATTCATTATCTATATATACATATTTTAGTTTAATGATTTTATCATTTTTAGTTATTAAATTTAGTAATTTATAGTCAAGGAAGAACTGGGAAGCAATGATGGCTGAGTTATTATTTACTTTCTCCTTTTGTGTCAATGCTTTATATGGCATATACACCAATTGAAGATGAATATCCACATGAATTAGATAATGATGTTGGTAATTCTTCTTATATATTTTCATTCATTAGGATACTATCATCTAGAAATCCATTACAAGTAGGAATTCCATCACTTGCTATTACATTGATAAATTTAGCATATGCATCGATTAAAGATAGATCTCCATATGATGTATATAATGATGATGGGAATTATTTTTCTATATGCTCCACAATTAGAATATTTTCATCTTGACCTTCATTGCAATAAAATTTCCATCAATTGATACTACATTGGTAAATGTGGTATAAGCACCAATTGAAACTAGATCTCCATATGAGGTAAATAATAATGATGGTGATTCTTATTCTATACATTCATTCATTAGGATACAATCATCTTGAATTCCATTAAAAGTAGGAATTTTAACATTTCTTGTTGCATTATCATATATGGAATATGCTCTAATTGAAGATATATATCCATATGAAGTAAATAATGATGACGATCATTATTCTTATATATCACCATCTATTAAGTATTATCATCTTGATCCCCATTATAATTAAAAACTCCATCACTTTCTATTGCATTGGTATATGAGGCTTATGCACCAATCAAAACTAGATATCCAAATGAAGTATATAATGGTGATGGGTGTTCTTATTTTATATACCCATGCATTGGGATACTACCATCCTGACCTCTATTGTTATTAGGAATTCCATCCTTTTTTGTTTCACTAGTAGGAATGGCATGTACAACAACTAAAACTAGATCTCCATATGGAGTAGATGAAGATAATATATCTTAATTTTGATCCTCTGATAACATCATAAAAGTGGAAATACTAACCAAAATTCAATTAGAGAACACTCTTTCCTTGATACCATGAAAAATTCTATATTGTTGTCTAGATATTGTTCAAGGAAAAATTGCTTAATAAACTTGATTATACAAATATTACATTGTAAAAAAAGACCCATTTTATTTTTAAAACACTTACTTGCATACATTCATTAAAGATACTCATAAATTGTGGATAATAAATATTAATTATGTTATATATTTTTGGGCTATGCCCTATAAATAAAATTTTGACCTATTTAAAGTAGCAAGGATATCTAATTATAAAGTTTAATTGGTATAGAGGCACAAAAACCCATTCTCAACCTTTGGATGAAGGCCACAATTACTTGCACAAAAAGAATTGTATATATTGAAAATGTGCTCTTCTCCATGTGATGTTATCTATTTGTGCATTTAAATCATATTTTGTTTTAAGATCATGGATTGATTTACTTGTAAATTTAAATTTACACCAAAACATTGAACCCTTTTAATTTATTCATTGTTCAAATTTGTGTTTCAAAAAAATTAAAACTATTTTCTTTGGTTTTGTATATAATTTTTAAATATTAATTTATTTTTGGTAGTTTTTTTGGTCTTATATGTTTATCTATATCACCTTAGCTATAATTTCACAATGGGTCTGTTACTAATATAAATATAATATGAAATTCAAAAAAAATATTATCTTAGAAGAGTGATAAAATTAAGGATCATCAACTATACTCAGAGCTTATTACTCTCAATCTATTTGACTTTGATAACATTAAAAAATTAACTCATTTTGACTACAAATTCAAAATTTTAATATGAAAAAAGAAGATGTGCAGTTTATATATAAGGTTTTGTCCAAATTAGATGAAAAATATTCAACTTTATATATAAATTCTACTCAAACCAAGATTCTAAGAGTGTTATTATTAAAATGTTTACATTTGATGAGTTGTTTGAAAGGTTGCTCTCTTCCTCAATATTTTTTCAAATCATTCTGAAACGGCTTTAGATCTCTTCCTCACTATAGGGATCATTCGGCTCTTTACGTCTAAGTGGTGATAAATCCATTTAAAGCCTAAACTTCTCTCTTCTCATGATTAAGTTTGGTAGGTAGATCTGATATGATTAAATCATATTAGGTAGATTTGGATGGTTTGTTTAAATCAGAGCATGGATATTTGTTAATGGGTTGTGATATGATTAATTAGGTATTATTGGAAAGAAGCATGGGGAATGATTAGTTTGTAAAGGATTTCTTCCACCCTTTGATTTGATGAAGGATTTCTTCCACCCTTCCATAATTTATATAAGTTGAAATGGCCTCATGTCCAAAAACAATTTTTTTATCCTTATAGCTTCATCTACATTGTATAAAATTAAAAACATTTGGTAATATAGAAATGAGATGGATTGCAAGCTTGGATGATACCAAAATGGCAGCTCCTTTCAACTACCTTGCAATTTACACATACATCTTTTCTATTTTTGGGTATAAATGTAAAAGAAAAATCTCCAACCCTAACCAAGCTTTTAAAGGGAAATGAGAGGCACATTATGGATCCATATAAATATGGAGGCCCATAAAATAATTATAAAGTACTAGTGTTGAATGTTAATCTGATATTTGTCATATTGGCTTCTTATATTTGTATGACACCACTTTAGAGTATGATGTTTATGTCGAAGGTGTTTCTACATTGAAGAAGATCCTCTTGCCTATGCATTCTATATGATAGTCATACTCCACATTTATAAAAATAATTGATACATATTTCACAACTACATTCTTGCAAGCACATTTCTAAAGTTAATTTTTTAGAATAAAAATGATTGAATCTTTTGATAATTTACATTTTAAATTGTCTAGGTGATCGATAATCACTCTATTGAAGAACTTGTTACGTAAGATGTAGTGGATCATATATACAATTTGTTTTATGTGGTTTGTGTGTTTTTTTGAAATATGTCACTATTTTCAGAACCCCTCTCCAATTGGCATTCCAATCACTTATGAAATTCCCTAATCCAACTTAGAGATGTAAAAAGAAGAGACTTAGATCAAGTTTTTGTCAAATTGAATGAAATTTTCTATTGGCCACCACTTGCTTGGGCTACTCATGCAAATCATGTTTTCAAGATTTGGTGGAATACTAATAATGCTTTTACTTTGGATCTATAAAAAGGCAATTGGTCACATCGATAAATGGAAATGATGGATATAATTTTTAAGTCTAATCTCTTATCATAATTAATTATTCTACAACATGGAATATCTTTGAATCTCATGATGAAAAGTTTGTTTGATAGATGCTTTGATATAACTAGTTATGGAGCATTCTTTCTAGAAAGTTTCTTTTGTACATATCACCTTATGATTAGATTTCAAATTTCAATGTGGGATGGTCTTCATGATAATTGTGTCCAATTGTGTAATTTTCCATATTCAAATCCTGAATTAGATCTCAAACACATATTGGATGAGATTACATACCAAGAAGCAATATGGTGAATAAGTCATTTTCTAAAACCATCAAAAGAATATGAGGATGATATAAATGCCTATGATCATGATGGGCACTACTCAAATTAGTTGTATAAAACTGACAATGGATAGTGGTATATGGCTACTTTAATACAACTATCTACCATTCAGTCTATTCCATCAATAAAATATTAGATAATGGAATTTATTATAGTTAGTGGCAATCAAATTTTGTAAGTGGAATGTTGACTCATTATCTAAAGCCTTAAGCATCTTTCGTATATTATGCGGGATGGAGATGACAACTTTTTGTATAATTTTGTACATGTAATGAAGAAGAAGCTTTCATTTAGTTTTATAATTGTGTTTTGTCATCTCATGGGCCTCCCTAAATTTAGGGGCCAAAAATTATGGTCTAGTAGGTGGGAAGTATGGTAGTGGTGGTCTATGAGGAAATCATTTAAAAAAAATTAGGAGCCTATTTTGCTACACTAAATCTCTAATAAGTCAATATGGGTTATTCTATCACCTTACTATGGGTGATAAGGTAATGTACCATTGCAATTGAATGGGATAAATTGCATCCCATATGGGCTCATAATTTTTGATGCACACATGTCATATAAATTTTTCTTGTGTTGCCTACTAGCATTTCCTTTCATGCATTGGCCATAAATAATAGTATGTATATGCCTCTAATTCAATATATATAATGATTAATTTATGGACAACCAGAATATCACATGGGCTTCTTAGCAATTTCACTTTTTTTACCCTATCTTGATTCTATGGGTTTCATAGCAAATTCATTATTTTTAGAACCCTGTCTTCATTTTATGGGCTTCCTAGTAATTTCTCTTTTTTAACCCTTTTTGAAAGCTATAGGCTTTGTAGCAAAATCACATACCTAGACCTTGCCCATATTCATGTAATTAGTGCATGCCACTTAAGATCATCTATAAATTCAACTACCTCGTACATGCACTATTTTTTCCATTTCTACATTTTGATGCATTTATTTTGACATGTTTTATGAAGGGTTTTATATTGATTTCAATGAGGTTTTGTACATTATTATAACCTTTTTTTTCATAGTTTCTATCATTTTTTTCTTAAGTGGTTTGAATTTTCATATTTTAATTTCTATGTGCATTATTCAATCATTCTCCTTTGTATATTACAGTATATGACAGATAACATTCAATCAAAACAAAGTCCTCTACAATACATGGAAACTTGTGTTCACTCAATACCAAAATTCCATTTATAATTCATTCAATGAAATGTTCTCCTTGTAAGTTGTAATAGATGGTAAAAAGGTGGGAATAAATAATGTGCCTTGAACTATAGAAGCCCATTTGATTGCAGTTGTATCAAGTGGGCCATTTTTTTTGACATTAATGAGGAAGACTTGTGGGTTGCTTGGGTTGACCAGGATAGGGTTGATGACTTTATCAAATGAGAATAAAAAAGGGCATTGTTCCCTACAAATTTTGGTGTTTCACATCACAAGAGAAATATAGATTTTATTGGAAGGGATAACAAGATCACTGCCACCTCTGAATATTTCATGTGAGTCACCTCACACTATATATTATAAGCTGGTGTCTATTCATATGTTATTATGTTCCATTCATGTACACTTTTTTTTCATTTTGCATGACTATTTATTTTTTTACCATAATCATGCAGCTAATGGTGTTTATATGGACCCAATGACTTTTAAGAAATTGATGCCATGCCAAAAGACAAGTATTTGATGCCCAAGTCTGGAAAGGGTAGTTGGCTGGGTCAAAGGCATATAAGGTGCAGTTGTCATTGTAATTTCATCACATGATGCATGGTATGTAGACCTAATCATGTGCTTCTCACATATAATCAAGTAAAACACATTGACAATGAACACAACTATTACCATGACTAACAATATGAACAGTTCAAGGGCAATAAATGTTTTTTTTCTCACATCAGCTTGAAATTAATGAATGGGTTCATAGGCTACTATTATTAGGAATTTATAATGATGTTATCCACCTTAAACACTAGGATATGGTGCATGACAAAATTTTATTATTTAATGGTGAAATAAAATGAGATGATTTCTTGAGCAAGGATGCCATATATAATAGAGATCAATTGATCAAGGAGGCAAAATATGTGTATAACGCTGATGATGAAATAATTATTTGAGAGTTGGCACTAGTGGATCTTGATAAGTGGTTTTTATATTATGGATACAATGAGGGAGAGTTTGATGGGGATGGGAAAATCCCCTTCATATTGGGCACCCAACTCCCACAATAGCTAGAATGGTTATTGAGATTTGGGAAGCATAGATAATTAGAAATGGATGCAATGTTTGGGATGAATGCAATGAGGGTATTATACTAATGTTTTTAAGATTAGTTGATAATATTAGTTGTTCTGATGTTTATAAGAATAGTAGTTGTTCCAATGTTTTTATTTTTTCTTGTACAATTCCAATTGTACACATTGTTATCATTTGATTTCAAACACAATGGTGTGCCCATTACATGGGTCATTATGTATCGGTCATGTAATATCAACATAAGATAATGGATGAAAATTATTCTTCAAAGAGTGCATTTGAAAGACTTCAAATGGACAATCAGTGCCTTTATGGTCAATGATGCCAATGTGAAGATCAAATCTATTAGGTGCATTATCATTATTCCTACACGCATCATAAACTTCATATTTATATGTTCATAGACACCATCCCAAAATTACTCCATTAACTTATGAAAAAATATTGTGTTATGTAGGGAGATATTCAACTATGAGGTCTACTTATGCATTTGACATGTTCATCGTGCATGGTTGAAGAATTTGATAGTAAAGGTGAAAGATGATGATGTAAGATGTGAAATGTTTGAGGAATTAGGGTTCATAATCCATAGTTGTGCTGATGATGACATGGATATAAGGGAGTCTAGAAATTTTTTAGAAATATATCACTGCTCTCAGTGCTTTTTTGTCAAATACTAGGAACAACACTGGGCATATAGGGTTGATCTATGGTCGCAATATTGTCGAACACTTTTTCATGTTAGGAAAGACACCAATAAATCTATAAAATCTTTCCTTTCCCATTTGAAATTTAGTTAATAAGCATAATAAGGACTTATACACATCATAGGGTGGATTGTTTTGTTCACCAACTAAAAATATTGATTTGCATACATTATTGGTGGCTACAACTATGCTAGGACACCAGCTTCCATAAGAACTTCAAAGTAGAAAGACATGAAAATATTTCATGGGTACAAGCTTTGAACATCCCAAATTTTGATGTTACCTTAAAAAATAGCAACCCTCATATGACATGGGTGAAAAGTACAAAAGATGATACATTGCATTATTGCATATTCAATATAATGCCTTCTATGTTGTTGGGGATCAACCAACAATGATTACACTTGTGAAAGCAATAAATGCGGAAATAAATCAGATAGATAAGTAACTAGAATGATAAATAGCACAGAACAAGAGATACAAGAAACCACCCTGAAAACTTGTATTAAAACTCTTTACAAAAGGAATACAATTGAAGAAACTTCTTTCTTCCACACCTCTCTCAGATGCACAAGATCTTGCACTAGATCTCTATTCCTCAAGAGCTCTCTCTCTCAAGTATAATCAATTCCAACAACCTGGATTGATACAACTCTGTACTATCCTTCAAAAATTCACAATGTTCTACTCATACAATTCAACACACTAAGCTAAGAAGATCTTTCCTACATATAGAATTAGGAAACTTGAGCATGCACTTACAACCAACAGTTAAGCCACTTTGAGCAAGGGCTCTAAAAATAATATTGCTAATAATAGAGACGCGAGCTTGAGACTACAACTCAAACTCATCATGCAAACACTCACTTCTATCCTCAGAAATAGCTTTTTGGACGCACAGGTAACCGACGTCGGTTCCTGCTGCTTGTCTGTGACCGCCATCGGCTGACCCACTGCCGACATCAGCGTCTCTGCTACTACACCAGACCGACGTCGGTCTCTCCTGATTGATGCTGGTGTCTGTGTAGACCTGAAACTAATAATGTATGCTCCTTGGTGAAGCTTTTAGCTCCACACCCTAACAATCTCCCACTTGGAGATAAACAGCTGCACCAGTACCTGTACAACAACATCTTCTAGCTCCTCCATCTTCAACTCAATCATGAAGACCAACAGAAGTTGAATGAAGATTCAACTTCTCCTTTGTAACCGGATTGGTTAACATATCAGTAGGATTCCTATCTGTATGGATCTTCTCCAGCTTCAACTCACCATCTTCCAATACCTGCCGTATGAAGTGGTACCTTAGCTGTATGTGCTTGGTTCTTGAGTGAAAGGCTGAATTCTTAGCCGAATGGATTACACTCTAACTGTCACTATACAATCTGCAACTCTCATGCTCCCTACCAAGCTCTTCCATGAACCCTGTCATCCATATCATCTCTTTGCTAGCTTCTATGGCTGCAATATACTCTGCTTCTGTAGTTGACAAGGCAACAACCTTCTGCAACTTTGATATCCAACTAACCGCCATTCCACCTACAGTAAAAACATAACCTGTGGTGCTCCTCCTGCCATCCAAATCACCTGCCATATCTAAATCTACATAACCATGTAGAGAAGTATCTGAACCTCCATAGCATAAGTGCTTACTGCTAGTTCCTCTCAGATATCTAAGGATCCACTGAACTGCTTTCGAATGTTCCTTCCCTGGATTGGCCATATACTTACTTACTACTCCCACTGCTTGGGAAATATCCGGTCTAGTACACACCATTGCATACATCAAACTCCCTACTGTGGAAGAATATGGAACCTTAATCATGTACTCTACCTCATCATATGAATTAGGACATTGTTCTTTACTCAACTTAAAATGTCCAGCCAAAGGTGTGCTTACCGGTTTAGCATCTTGCATATTGAACCGTTTCAACACCTTGTCTACATAATCCTCTTGAGACAATATCAACCTATGATTTTTCTTGTCTCTCTTAATGCTCATGCCAAGAATTTTCTTTGCTACTCCCAAATCCTTTATAGCAAACGTTTGAGCTAATTTCACCTTAAGCTCAAAGATATCCTGCATGTGTGATCCTGCAACCAACATATCATCTACATACAACAATAGAATAATATATCTACCGTTATCAAATCTCTTGAAATATACACAATGGTCAGATTGACACCTACTCTAGCCATGCTCAGTCATAAACCTTTCAAATTTCAAATACCATTGCCTAGGAGCTTGTTTGAGGCCATACAAGCTTTTCTTCAATCTACACACAAACTTCTCCTTACCTTTGACCTCAAATCCTTCTGGCTGTTCCATATATATTTCCTCATCCAAATCTCCATGAAGAAATGTTGTCTTAACATCTAGCTGCTCATGATGCAAATCCTTAAAAGCAACCAAAGACAATACAACCTGTATAGAAGTCATTTTAACAACAGGAGAAAAAATCTCACCAAAGTCAATACCTAGCTTTTGTGCAAATCCTTTCACTACCAATCTGGCCTTATATCTCATCTGTCCATTCTCACCTTCCTTCAACCTGTAGGTCCATTTGTTCTTCAGTGTTCTCTTACCAGCTGGCAACTCAACCAAATCCCATGTTTGGTTCTCTCTCAAGGACTCCATCTCCTCAACCATGCCACGCTCCCACTGACTCTTGGACTCCACCTGTATTGCTTCCTCAAAACTCTCTAGTTCTCCACTATCAGTTAGCAATAAATAAAATAAAGAAGGAGAATATCTAATTGGAGGCTTACTCACCCTTTTTGACCTCATGATGGGTGTCTGAGAATCATTCACAACACGCTGTCCACCCAAATTCTCTGATAGTGACCGACCTCGGTCACCTCCAGACCTGTTACTGGCCGACGTCGGTTCTACCTGACCGACCTCGGTGCCTGTCCTGCCAACGTCGATCTCTGTACGGCCGATGTCGGTTTCTGTACTACCGACGCCGGTTCTTAACCTGCCGACGTCGGTCTCTATGTTTTCTTGCAAGTGATTATTTCTTTTTCCTGCGAGCTCATTTTGGACCATCACTTCATCCAATTCTCCATTGATCTGCCCAGATTGATTCAGCTTCCTCATCTGATCACTATACATCACTTTTTCATTGAAAACAACATCACAGCTCCTAATTACCTTGTTAGTTCCTAAATTCCAAAATTTGAAACCAAAATCATCTGAGCCATAGCCAATAAACGTGCACCTCATAGACTTAGCATCAAGCTTCTTTCTATTTTCCTTATCTACGTGCACAAAGGCTTCACAACCAAAAACTTTGAGATATGAGAGATCTACCTTTTTACCTGTCCATGCCTCTTCTGGAATTCCACCATCCAGAGCTGTAGAGGGACCTTTGTTAATCAGGTACACTACGATGTCAATAGCTTCTGCCCAAAACTCTAAGGGCAACCCAACATGCAATCTCATACATCTTGCATGCTCCATGATTGTTCTATTCATCCTTTCAGCAATTCCATTCTGCTGAGGTGTCCTTGGAACCATCCTTTGCCTAAGGATTCCATGTGTATAACAATACTAGTTGAACTTAAGACTGCAGAACTCACCACCATTATCAGATCTCAAGCACTTTAATCTTCTGCCTGTTTCATTCTCAACCATAGCTTTCCAAATCTTAAAAGTCTCAAAAACATCAGATTTCTTCTTAATACAAAAGATCCATACCTTTCTTGTAGCATCATCTATGAACGTAACATAGTACTGTGATCCTCCAATAGAGGATACCTGAGCCGGTCCCCACACGTCTGTGTGAACAAGCTGCAACTTATGCCTTTTCTTAGTAGACCCAGTCTTGAGAAAACTAACCCTTTTCTGTTTTCCAAATACACAATGCTCACAAAATTCTAGATCCATACTTTTCAAATCTGAAAGCTTACCTTTGGACTTAAGAATTGACATCCCCTTCTCACTCATGTGGCCAAGCCTTGAGTGCCACAATTTAGCATCCACATCTGAAGTAGATAATATAGAAGGAGAAATATTAGTAACACAATTACACAAATAGAGAGTACCTTCTCTCTTACCTCTGGCCATAACAAGTGCACCCTTGGTCACCTTCCAAGATTCTGCTGTGAGAGTTACTGTACAACCCTCATCCCCTAACTTTCCTGCAGAAATCAAATTTCTCTTCAAGCTAGGAACATGCATCACATCTCTCAACACCCATGTGTTGCCATTCTGCATCTTCAGCTGCACTTTACCTTTGCCAATAATATTACAAGGCTCATCATCCCCTAAGTACACTATTCCAAAATCTCCATGGATATAGTCACTGAAATATTCTTTGTTAGGGGTAGCATGGAAAGATGCACCAGAATCTAATACCTAAGATTCTATATTATTATGCAGAGAGAAAATTAGAGCATCTTGTGCAATACCTGCAACCTTTGTCTCTTCCTTTCCTTCGTGCTGATTGTCCTCCTTAGGCTTTGACCAGCAATCTCTGCTTATGTGCCCCATCTTTCCACAATTCTAGCATTGTGGCCTCCTGCCATTTCTGGATTTGGATCTACCTCTCCCCTTAGACTTAGATCTTGATCTCCTCTTGCTCTTCTCTTTTTTCCTTCCCCTGCTCTCGATATTTAAAGCATTCCCTGATGTTTCCTCTATGCTTTCCCTGCTAATTTCCTCATTCAAGATAACACTAACAACATCCTCAACTTTTAAAATATTCGAAGCAGATGCAGTATTAGAAACTGCCATTACCAAGCCATGCCAGCTTTTAGGCAAAGAACATAATATTAAAAGAGCTTTTATTTCATCATCAAATACAATATTGACTGAACTCAATTGATTAACAATTCCATGGAAATCATTCAGGTGATTAGATACGGATCCACCTTCTTGCATATGCAAATTAAATAACTGCTTCATAAGATATACCTTATTAGAAGCTGAGGGTTTTTCATACAAATTTGCTAACGTAGTCATTAACTCTACCATTGTTTTTGCCTATGATAAATTAGATATCACAGTGGATGTAAGACTCAGTCTTATAGACCCTAGAGCCTTTCTGTCAAGAACTTCCCATTCTTCATCCTCCATGTCCTTGGGCTTCTTTGCAATCCCACCTAATGGTAAGTAAAGATCTTTCTGATACAGATAGTCCTCTATCTGCATTCTCCAATGTTGATAGTTCTTGCCATTAAACTTTTCCATTCTCAATTTACTTTCTTCTGCCATTGCTTCTCCCACTCAAACAGAAATCCCTACAGAAACCTCTGTGAGCAACCTGTAATCAATACACACTACACAGATCTAAACCACCTGTTAGTGAACCTGAGCTCTGATACCACTTGTTGGGGATCAACCAACAATGATTACACTTGTGAAAGCAATAAACACGGAAATAAATCAGATAGATAAGTAACTAGAATGATAAATAACACAGAACAAGAGATACAAGAAACCACCCTGAAAACTTGTATTAAAACTCTTTACAAAAGGAATACAATTGAAGAAACTTCTTTCTTCCACACCTCTCTCAGATGCACAAGATCTCTCACTAGATCTCTATTCCTCAAGAGCTCTCTCTCTCAAGTACAATCAATTCCAACAACCTGGATTGATACAACTCTGTACTGTCCTTCAAACATTCACAATGTTCTACTCATACAATTCAACACACTAAGCTAAGAAGATCTTTCCTACATATAGAATTAGGAAACTTGAGCATGCACTTACAACCAACAGTTAAGCCACTTTGAGCAAGGGCTCTAAAAATAATATTTATAATAATAGAGACGCGAGCTTGAGACTACAACTCAAACTCATCATGCAAACACTCGCTTCTGTCCTCGGAAATAGCTTTCTGAACACACAGGTAACCGACGTCGGTTCCTGATGCTTGTTTGTGACCACCGTCGGCCGACCCACTGCCGATGTCGGCGTCTCTGCTACTGCACCAGACCGACGTCGGTCACTCTTGACCGACGCCGGTGTCTGTGTAGACCCAAAACTGATAATGTATGCTCCTTGGTGAAGCTTTCAGCTCCACACCCTAACATATGTCAATATGTAATTGCTCATTTTTCAATCCAAGGATATACTTACAAGCATGTGCTTAAGGTGGACCTGATGAGAAAGATGAAAACTCAGGTAGATATAGAGGATGTAGCCATAATGCATGGTGTTAATGAGAGCATCAACAACATCGATGTTGAGTACCATGTAAGTTGTGTTTCCCTTCATATCGTATGCATTGACAACTTCAAGGTGACTATAGTTTGTGTAATATGTTTTCATTTCCCAAGTAAAAAACAATGGAGTTTGAATTTAAAATGAGGGAGTAGGCATGGATGTCAGAGGTTTTCACACCAAAATGCATGGTTTATTAGATATGGATATGCAAGGATCAAGTCATGTACTATAAGTTGTTTTAGTAAATCTGGTAGATGACGATGAAAAATAGCTAAGGGGGGTTAATATTGTAAGTTTAGTAACTACTTATAGTCATATGTTTTTCATATTTTTTAACATTTCTAACTGGATGCTTTTCACTTTATGAATATATCCCATATACTGATGGATTTGATGTTGTTGAAGCCCTAATGTGTGGAGCATGAGAGATATTTGACAGATGTTGTGTAGTGGATAGAAGCATAAAAACTATGGCATTATTCAAAAACTATGTGGCATAGGTTTACAATAAGGTGTAGAGTAGGGCAATATTGAATGCACAACATGCAATTCCTCATCCATTCCAAAAAGTGTAGGATGGGCATGGAACTTTCATTTATAGATAGAGAGAATTCATAGAAAATATGAATAGATGCATATATTAGAGCATGTCATAAGAGACCACAGTTTTTCCAAAACCACCTCATAGCAATCCTAAATGATAAGTCTAGGATGATGATCTTAACAGGCCAACAAAGCAAGATAGGGGTAGACATAATAGAGATAATGCATCTTAATTGCATCCCTTTGTAGGTTTCAATGATAGCACAACAACAATAAATGCATGTAATAGTAATAAATGAATGTAACAAAATATAAATACCTTTTTTTTAAGGTGATTAGTTCTCTTAGACTACCCACATGTTGTAACATATTGCATAAATGTACTGTCTCTTAAAGGATTTTTTGAATGATATTTAAACCCTACCCTAAGGAATGTTATAAACCTAGACATTATTTTAAATAAAAATTGAGTTTATAAATATTATATAAATAAATAATGTTACTGATATTATATAAACAAAGAATGCAATAGTTCTGAGGTTCATTTGATTGGTTAGTAGCTTTAGTACCTTGTTCATGCTTAGAAAAGTCTTTCTAGTCCTCTTTTTACAACTAATTTTTACATCAACTACCTTTTGAAAACTAATTTTTACATTAACTACCTTGATGATGAAGAGGTAAGGGGATAAATCACCAACAACATCATTATCTAGCTCTGATCTTGCAAAAGTTTACATTCAATGCTTCATTTGCCGTTCAAGGTCTCATTTCTCTTAGTATATACCAATGTGCATAATAGGATATATAGTGTCTACCCTTGGAAATATATTTTATATCATGAAAATCCCTTTTAAGTTCACAAGTATTATCTCAATTTGTCATCTTTCACCCTTCAATCTTCTTCATACACAACTCATACATTATCTTCTTCTTAGCCAATCTTGTTAGGTCTCAAGGACCAAAACTTAGTATGAGAATTAGGGACTCAATATTATTTCTTCAATGATCCTAAATTTTCTCAACACATCTAATTTGACCTCTTCTAGGCCCTCAATCACAATTTCTCCTTCATTATCATACCTCTAGCTTACAATATCCCCTCAAGGCTTATAGCCTTTTTTCCTTTTTTCCTCTTAGTTTTCCAATTATATGAGGCCTCCAAAGATATAAGACTTTTTTATATCACCCTATATTTCCATTAAACTCACCATGAAGTTTAAATACCCATCTCCTTTGCTAGATGTCTCTTATCTCATTAGTATAGACCAAATTAGGTCTCTAGGTCCCCATAGTAAACACAATCAATTGCTTGTGTATGAATAATGACTGTACCATACCAAAACATATGAAATATCCTTTATAATTTCATAAAAATTCAAACTAAAAATTGTGTAATTATTTTAATGGTAGAAACTTTGGGAATCATCAAAACCCTAATCCTAGTGTTTTCTTATTCCTACACAAGTTGAGAGGTCTTAAAATCCTTTATCTCAATTTTTATGGTGTTTCAAAGGTCCAAATGATATTTGACAATTTTTTTAAAATGACATATAAATTTTCCAATATGTTATATCCCTTTTATTAATCATTCTATCCTTAAGGACAATGAAACTCAGTTGACTATGTATATTTCCGTTGACTATGCAACGTTCCTTTAGGTCTATATTTCTTATCAAACTTTTTAACCCTCACCTGGGTTATGTTTGAAGGTTCATACAATTATAAAATTAAAAGAATAACCTTATCAATTTTATCCTTTCCATTCTAATGATCAATTTCACTTCCCTTTTATCTGTAGACTATGTAAATAGGGTAAGGTTGGGTATGATTGTGTCAAATTCTTCCAATAATCCAATATGCATTCATGAGGTTATGAGCACTTCCCAAAAGTTAATATCAGGATATTAATATTTTATAAATGTTGATAATACACAAAAAATTCAATGTCTTTATCCCTTCTCACACTCATATATCCATTTTATCTTGAAACAGGCAACATGGTGCTAGTATGTGTAGATTGGGTTCCTTTGTTCAAGATGGTTGTATATTATAACTTTTCCATTAACTTATATATTAAAAACATATAATATAATCCTTAAATTAACACTCTTATTATATAAATCATTCCTTTCATCTAAACCATACACCCCTTTGTGAGAAACAACCTTCCACTTTCAAACTGACTGTCATAAATGAAACATGGTATAAGGATAGAGTTAGCTATTATTGCTGAGTTTTCCATATAAGGATATCTTAATCACTCCTATGTAATAATATATATATTAAATACATCTAAAACCAATATTATAATGGTTAAAAACTTACCAATATTATGAAATAATTCCAAACTCCCTTCTTTGATTGTTACCTATAGTCACCTTTTGATTATCACTTGCAGTCCTTCATTCACCTACAATTATACACAAAGGACAACACATTTATGGCCTCTAGGACTTCAAGGACAAAATTAAATAATAAAATAAAATATACTAAATGGATAGTCCACAATAGATCACTTTAAATTATTCATATCATTATTATCTATTATAATATAGTCCATTCTTGGACTTGAGTTCTTTCTTTGGTTTTGTATTCATATACTTGAGTTCCTTCATTAAATACATAATTTCCTATAATTTAAGACTATAATTATTTATTTATCTCTAATAACACATCATAACCATTTAAATTACAAATTTTTGGAATTTTCCTAGGGTTCAATCTCCTAGAATACTCAAAACCCTAAATCAAGGTTTACCCTTATTTACATAGGCCTGAGAGCCTATATAATTCACTATATTATGTTTGGTGTTGTTTTAAAAGAAAAAAAGTCATATTTATGTTTGTATCCATGTTATCCACCTTATTGAATATATTATAAACAAGTATTGGACTTTTATTATCTTAATTTGGCTAAAAGACATAGTTTAGCATCCTTCAATTGACTGTGCGATAGTTTTTGGGTCATGTATTCCTTCAAAAGCAATATATAATTTACCTAGGTTCTTTCTTGAGTTTAATAAACCTTAATACACTATCAAACTCACCCTATAAAATTTCCAATCACTTTATAATGATCAATTTCACTTCCCTTTTGTTTGCAGACTATGTAAACAGGGTTATGGCTATGTGTGACTATGCTATGTCTAGTGAATAGTTTTTCCTCCAAAGTGCTCAAAAATCCACTGAGGGACATTGTCCACATTTATTTATAATTATTCCCTTTCGATCCTCATTCCACAAAACCTTCATACATACTGCTAAACCTTATTTTAATTTCTTAATACCCTATAGATAGGGTTTTGGATTGCATACACAGGGTTTATCCTTCAAGGGGACTGTATGTTCAAGTTTCAAACTCTAAATTGTGTTTCATGGTATGAATTATATGAAAATAAATGATCAAATTACCCACATTAATTTTCAAATGACACAATGGTTTGTAATTACAAAACACCAATACAACTGTGACTCACCTTCATAATAACCTGATATGGCAAATGTATAAAACTCACCAATAGAGGGTACTTTTCCTTTCTTAACTAACTTATAATGTCAATAATCAGTTCCATTAATATGTGACTATAAGGAACAACAATTCCATGATTACTATGTTGAGGAAAGTTTCCTTATTTTTTCTTGAGTGAATCACACATTCTCTTTCTCACTCTGAAACCTATATTTTTTGCACTCAAACTTGTAACAAACACATTAGAAACCTACATATGGATTCATGTATCCATAAATACAATTAATAATAAATATAAATTGATATTAAATAGATAAGGGGATAAAAAAAATCATACAACTTTATTTATTCAATAGTTTATCTTCTCAGTATAAGAACAACCCATGAAAGGGCTTTGAGAACTTCTTGAGATGTTACACCCTGTTCTCCATGGCTCCCATATTTTTTAGTTCTTGGTTTAGGCACTAATTTTCACTAATTCATATGAATTTATTTAGGAACTATACATGAAATACATTAAAACCCCCTTCTATGACTTTGAATGGATCCCTCAAACTAACTTTACTCACCCAACCTCTTCAACACATGGATCTTAAAGCTTTGAATGTGTATGAGCAAAGATATCCTTATTTATCTTTGATTAAGGTTTTAACCTTGCTTAAAGTATTTAGAGTTGACTTCTCTACCCCTCACATCTGTGCCATCTCTGCTTTTCTTGCATTCTCTCTTCTATTTACTTATTAGTTACATGTATGTAGGTAGTTACAAATTGCTTGATGCATGAAATTTCATTTCATTTATATTCTCTTTTGAATTTGACTAACAAATTTAATTTACATTATCTTATCCATTTGAAATTACATTAGTTTTTACCAAACTCCACAAAACATTTTACTATGTTGACTAACTACACGTAGAATGATTAACTACAATTTGTGAATTATTTTTGGAAATTATTGCTAATTAATTTTTATAATTGTGTGGAAGGTGGCATTAATACTAAAAAAATGGGAATGTTGTCAAAAAATGAGATTATTTACATAAATTCATATGGATAAAATCAAATTTACTATAGGAGCTAAATGTGGAACAACAAACATTACACAAAATCTTGTGTGTGGTGGCTGGTTCCATCAATTGGAGGGGGCTTGGAAGCACAATAAATTTCATGTAGCCTGATGGATTGTGATGGGTAAATGTTCTCCTACATTAAAACATGAAATATCATTTGTACCACATTCCAATGGTGAGCTATGAGTACATGACATTCATAGACATGCCCAATCATGAATTATACATATAGTGGTCATAGGATGATGCCATTTTGCCTGATACATGGGCTACTCCTATTGCCATTCCATACTATCTAAGGCCCTTCTCAGAGAAGTTCTTGCCAATGAAGGTGTCTAATGATCTAGATGTCTATGTAAATTTTAATCAAGTAAAAAATATATTCATTGGTACAAAACTACCATTCTAAGTGAATTTTGAAAACTATATAGTATTTGGAATAACATCTTTCAGGCCTCTAGTCTTTGTTTGGTGTAGCCATATGCAACATTTTGGAATAGATACACAATCCCCCATAAAACATATTTTCCTCTCATCCAATTGGGCTAAAGTATTTCAAGAATAGAACTACTATTTTTTTACACGCATGTTGTAGAGGATGAAAGCGATGGTGACTACAATCCATCGGATGAAAGTGACGGTTCAAAAAGTGAATAGAATAATTTTATAAAAATATATTTAAATATTGATAAATAGTGTTTCATCTTGTAATCATTTTTATTTAAAAATGTTTAATTTATTTATAAATAAATTACATATTTGTTTGTGTATTACATATTTATTTCTAAAGAAAGTACATATTATTTGTCTATAATAGTGTTTGATGTTTTGATCATGTACTATTTTGATGATCAAATAAATAAATAAAGAAATGATTTTATGTTTTCATGTCCTTGAATAGTATTGGATTATTATGAATGAAACAATGTCTTTGAAAGGCCCTTGAGGCCATGAATATGTTGATATTTGTGTTAAGTTGTAGGTTTGGACAAGACTGCAAGTTACAGTTTGGTAGGGAGAAGTGGGGTGACATCTTCAAGTTATTTAGATAAAGATTACATTTCACATTGTTATTTAGAGGTAATAACATCATAGTGATCCTTTGGTGATTGAGTTACAGATCCAACACCTCTTATATCTCCCCAATCAAGTATCCAAACTCATTGGAATGTTCATTTGACACTAGAAATGGATTCAACCCCCTCTTAGGGATTTAGATCTACACAAGACCAAGTAGGTATGCCTACATCTTTGCAAGTTTAGACAATAATTTTGTGTTTTAGGAATATATGGATGGTTCCTCATTTTTTTAAATGTCCTATTCAATTTGTTACACCCTTTTTCAAGGCCTTGTCTACCCTCAACTCACCTAGTTATCCTCTTCCTTCAAAGTTAATAGGTTAACATCCTAGGGAAGTAATCTTTATTTGAGACAAAATAGAGGGTACTTCCCCTACTATCTCACCAAAATTGATTATTTTAGGAGTTTATCCAAGTGGTATTGGTGATTTATATAATATTCCATCTCTTGATCACCTCATTAGACCCTCCAAATGTATCTAAAACCAAGATAGACTCCTAGGGATGTTTACTGTGTGTAGGGTCTTGACATATGACTGTAGGTTACATTGTTAGAGTCCCTCTTATATATTTTATTCATGTTATAAAAGTAACTTGAGATGTATGACATCATTGAATAGGTCTCTCACTCATATTTTGATCATAAATCCTTTATCAAACCTTGTATTATTCACCTCTCATCTTGATCTACTTAGGACTACATGTTGACTGACTAAATTTCCTTGTTTTACCTTGGCTAGAGGTGATAGGTACATGATTTAGGCCTTGATAAAAATGTCTAGAGACTTTTTAATGGATCCAAATATAATTTGTTACTCATTTGGATCTATATGTATCATTCCCATGTTGTATCAATACCCCTAACACCAAATTCTTGCTCACTGCCCACTACAATTGATTGTGTTAGAGTAAACAGGGGTCTTAGATGTGGGTATCCACCTTGAAGTCTATGTCACATCATTTATTTTACCTTAGAGCTATTTTGAGGCAGATTTCACTATCAATTATTGGTGTTTCCCTATTGATATAGGAGTTTACAGCTAGTTGTAGGCTAGTATCCCAAGCAAATAACATGTGTAGGTGTTTAATGGGGTTGAAACCCTATGCTTCCAACCTTGGTTTATGATTTTTGTGCATTGATGTGTTTTTCACCATTATATGATGACACAAACATGAAATTATACCTTCATACTTCAACTTTGGTTATATAGGTCACTTAGAGGCTTAGATCATGTAGAATACACTAAATGATCACAATTAATAAAAGTACAATTTAGAGGCCCTCAAACACTACTATTCTCTAGTCATACACCCTCCTTATTTTTTAAGATTATACATATATGTGGGGTATTAAATATTAGTGAATTTGGGTTCATCAAGAGTCATTTCAACACTGTTGTGGAGCATTACCAAAAGTGCATAGTGCTTTGTTTTAAAGCTTTAGGGAAATTGTCTATGAGTTTACTCACCATCTATGGATATATATTTTTAGGTATGCTTGATAATCTAACATTTCAAACATACTTATCATGATCTTTAAAACACCCAAAGACCTAAATAAGGTGTATAGTCATGTTAAATCTCCTCCATAACCATGCTTAGGTCTCTGTAGTAGTCTATAGATGTACACACAATAGTGCATAAGGCAATGAAGGTAGCATATAGACTATTCATAGAGTATGACCTTAAACTAGACCTTCAAGGCATCTGCATCATCTTAAAAACTAATTAAGACATCAAAACATGATTGAGTATCCATAAATAACACTTCAACTCTTTATGTATAGTCACCTATATATGACAACAAGAAATAAATTCATTCACCTCTTACACTTACCTCTACCAATCCAACTGGTTCTATAAGTTACTTGTTTTATCTTACTTTGTGATTAATTATTTGGTTCCAAAAGTTATTTATCTTCTTAAATATATTTCTAGTCTTTATATTTAAACACAATATTCAAACTTTGTTAGTTCTAAACCTCTTTCCACCTAATCTCTCTTGTCATTCCTTTATACTTGACACAACAGGCTTGGCTTAAGCACACTTGCCACAAAACTCAGGTTTCATTATGAAATTACATTTACATAATTTCATGCTAATTAATGACTCCTAATACCCATCACTCCACTTTTAAACTCAACCATCCTTACCTTTCTTACATAACTTTTGCCTATCTTCCACATAGACCTTGCAGCCTTTTTTCAGGCGTTGTGGTGTTGTACAGATAGGTACTATAGTACATTGGAAAAGTAAAAGTTTTTTGGAATACCCTTTATCCTCCTCCATCATTTGGTAAAGTTTCACTACCTAATTCCTCCATCTTATCACCTTTATATACACATCTTGTTCTTAGATTAGGTCTTGTAGGTTTCTTACCATTTTGTGATAGCACAGTCTACTCAAAACCGTACAATACCATACATGTTCAACCTAAAAATCTTAAAATCATTGAAATCATATTAATACCTAAATTTTCAAATTTTTTTTGGATTTTCTATCAGTTCATTCTCCCATATTACTCATTTTTCTATTGAATCCCTAAGACAGGGTTCTTGACAGTTTGCATAGTCTAACAAGGGTAAAAGTTGAATTCCAAGGTTTCTAAAGACTTTAAAACAACTATGAAGGTTTTTTTAGTATTATATGAATTAAATACATATTTTAAAAGTTTTGGAACCTATTTACATTACTTCTGATCATGTGTTCTCTCCAAGGTTTGCTTGACTATGTATATAGATATAGTGGTCTTCAAAATTGTGCACAACTATAAAGAAATATTATGTTGTAAGTCATTCAAATGGATTGACAATAAATTTAATAATTTTCCAAGGTTTTAATAGGCTTATCATTCTATTTCATTCCATTTTAGGGTTCTATATGCCCTTATTCAAGGTTACCCTTGCTTATCTATAGATTGTGTCTTAACACACAGTGGTCTGCATGATTATGAATTTTATTTATGAAATCTACACAAGTTCAAACACTTAAATGTATAAAAACACCATAAATAATGGGAAATATGTTTATAAATATTATTCTTGAGTTTCCACTTAGTTTACAAGTTGTTCTTCTCATAAGAAACACATATTCAGTCCTCCTTTTCACATGAAATAGAGTTGTATTATTTAATCACAAAATATCCTTTAACAAAATGACCAAATATAATGTTTAAATAATCTTAAAAAATGTTATATAATGTTATTTATTATCCACACATTACACTAGCCCACCAAATATAATCTTCTCCTCACTCAACATTCAAGACACAATTTGATAGCATACAGGGTATGTAGGACTAAGTCCTTTAGTCAACTTAAAATATTATGAAACTGACTCAAAGAATTTGATACTAATATGATAAATATTTGAAATAACAATGTAACACAAATGTTTACTTACCTAAAACACAACAATCATCATAAACTTGTTATCACCCAACCTTCTTACATTCTTTGACAGTTAGTTACATTGCCTTTTCATAAGAAATATAGTCTTTGTGTTCTTTATTTATCCAAACAAGAAGATTTTCTCCATTAGTTGGGGTCTTAAAATATTTTCTCTTAGGATTCAACCCCAAGAACATTTGTTGCTCTTTTGGATCTATAGACATAATTCCCATGCTATATCAATACCCCTAACACCAAATTCTTGCTCAGTACCAACTAGAGTCATCTAAAGAGGTTTGTGAAAAAGGTGAAGCACTTATTGAGATCATTGTACAAAGTGAACTTGTAAAAGATCTTCTTCAACGCTATAAAACCTAAAATCACTTGGAACTCATTAAAAAACCATTATATGGTGATAAAACAACATGAAAACACATTTATACATGAATTGAAGTCAAAATATATTGGTAAACAACCATTTGACATACTTTTCTAGGTCTCTTAACATTCACCTACACAAATTCTAAACACAATCATTCGTTCATTCATAAAAAACTTAAATACACAAGATGAATTAAGAAACTGGTGGTAAATAAACATTTATTTTATAGATTAAAATGTGAATAAACATGTGTTTCAATTGATTTCCATCCAAATTAATAAGCATACATCATGGAATATCAAACACATAAGTCATTGCACATAACTAATTATCATTGGTCATGTATGGAATACCACATCTATTGGGAGACATCCCATTGGCTTCTACAAACAAGATATCTAAATCTACCTTCAAAATTTTTAGCTTCTACTCATATATGGAGACTATTCTTTCATGTTTTGATTACATGGACCACATAGTCTCTGCCTTTGGATCACAAAATGCTTTTGTGTAGGCACGGGCAACTTGTAGATTGACAAAGTTTATTTTAGCATCCATCTTCTCATCCCTCAGTGTGAGAATTACATGGTGAAACTTTTTAACCTCTCTGGTCTTGTTAGCCAACATAGTTTCCAAATTTAAAACCTTTGCTCTTGTACCATCAAGAAGCTCAGTCAAAAACTAGTTTTCCCTCTCGAGTGATTTTTTTTTACAGATGCTAGTGATAGTCATAAACTAAGATGTTTTTTTGTACCCATTACATTCTGAGATCTCATCCTTGTGATAAGTTATTCCATGTCCTTTGGTAATTGGGAAGCCACATCCTCTTCTATATTTGGGAATTCATCTGTTAAAAATATGATACACGTGAAATTCAATGATAGCATTTGATATTTTTGGCATTGAAAATCTAAAAAAATCTAGATCAAATGAGGGTCCATGAGAATATTAAAAATCTGAGAACACCTAATTTTTTTATATTACAAATAATTTCCTTACACACACAAAGTTTTATAAATTCAATGAAAATAATGAAATCATTATGTTGGAGTATGAAATCTTTACCTATGGCATGGTCATTCTGATGTATTAGAGTGTTGCCCCATTCCTTCTCACTCATCCTCCCCTACCTCAAACCATGGGCCATATACATCAACATTTGTGTCAATTGCCTGAATAGAAAAACACATGATATGAGATAAAAGAATGTTAGAGAGACAAGCCATGCATACAATTATTATATTGCACTCCTTCCCACCACAGTTACTTGTATATAGACATAGAAACATGCAAACATGAGCTATATAGACATAGAGACATGCCAACATGTGAAAGAATGAAAGGAGAATAAAGTATACATATGAATATGATATATTACCTATTGAAAACATCACATACCATATATGTAAAAAATACACGATGAGTACATAGGAAAAACATTGCATCATTGAACCATGCATGATTGTGCAATACATCAACAAGTGCAAATTAACCACCAAACCATTACTTAAATCATACATAAATAAAAAACTACGTAGCTAGCACAAACTAGAAACAAAATACTTATATTCAAATCTCCAGTCCAAATAATATGTTTGACAATACATCATACATGTCATACATTTAATGCCAAAATGTATGTATATAGATAATAGTGTCTAAGGAAGTAGTGACAAGGAAATATTAATGTTCATGTCATGGCAATTAAGCCTCTATAAATAGACAAACAAGTGGAAGTGGTCAACCACATGAATGTACATATATACATGTCACCTAGACACTTGCATTTAAAAAATTGTAGTTTAGAAATCTCAACAAAATAAAAGAATAAGACACCAACATGAAGAATAAACTTGTCAGTTTTGGTAAATAAGAAGTAACTATCATACCTCCTAAACAAGGTCCATCCATGCTTATGACGTTTCCAAATCATCTCCACCAAAAGCCTATATGTAATAAAAATATAAAGCACTATCAAAATATATAATGGTAGGGTTGAAATAAAGGTAAGAGCATAAAGAAGAGTGCATATAATACATACTCATCATAAGAAGCACAATATCAATGTGTGAGGCAACCTATCATGCATACTTTCATTTGTTATGCCCCTTGATGAACATATCTAACATTCCAAAAATGTCTTTATCTTAAAGGAATGTGATCATCATCATGAGAATGGGCTTGAGGGTCATCCTTCTATAATTAGAATGGTGATTGTTGTAGAAATATCAATGTTAATATTGAGTAAGCTGAATTGAACTTAACATTAACTTCATGAAAACCAATGAACATAATGCATTTAACTTGAGATCCATTATTGCATGCACCTTGTTGTTGCTCAACCCATTCTCTTTCTCACTCCATTTGTCAATGATATTATCTTCACTGAATGAAGGCTTCCCTTCTCTATGCCAAGTTTTCACTCAAATCATATGCACCCATCTCATCATTAATAGACTTCAAGGCTATCTCACTGAGATAACATAACTCAAAACCATCCTCCCTATCCAACCATGATATTTCCATCCTATCTCTCTTGTTGATGCTTTATTTTTTCAAGAATCAGTCTATTTGCCTCCTTTATGTTTTCCTTTTGTTGATTTCTCTTCCCTTAGGCTTACAATTCCCACTTCTATCACACCCAAGGGCCTCCTTGGAATGGGTTGTCAACCATGAATCTTATGATGGTGAGTGTTAAATCTATCTCATGACTAAAATGGATGGCTAACATCATCTCTAAATGTGTTGCATGGACTCAATAAGCAAAGGTGCACATTTCACCTCACGATACCACAATCATTGATTTTGTACTCACGTACATACTATCATTCAACAAGGAAGAGATGTGAGGTTAAAAGCATAAACCCAAAAAAAAAAACATCATCAAACATAATAAAATGTTAAAAGCATAAAATAATAAACATAAGATAATGCCATCAAAGACAATCAAAGGTTCATAGAACATTCGGTTCCTCTTCTATTTTAGATTGTAAAGCATCTAAAATCTAGTCATCACCATCATCAACAACATCCTCATCATAATTATCATTAAGGTCATATAAATCCACATCCTCCTACTACATAGTGGACATATATATGTTAGTAAAACTCTAAACATATATAGAATAACAAACATGGGGCTATTAGTATGTCAAATGAAAGAGAGAGTACAAAAAATATGCACATTTGTAGGGACTAAATCATTATGCAGGTGACTATCAGCCATGTCCACATGGCTCTGCTCCACCCCTTCCAACTAAAACACAAAACAAAAATAACATAAGAAAATGCATGGTGTGTCAAGAGTATTCTAATTTTGTTTGTTGTAAGAGGGAAGAAAGAAACATTATTTAACATGAAGATCAATCAAACATTAAGAAAAGCCAAAGGTTCCCATACATCTCTTGATAAATAATCATTGGATGCTTTGGGGACACCCTCTTCACCTTCGATCTGCTCCACTCCCTCATCCTATAGTATTAAAAAATATGTAACATATAAAAATAGGGATTCATGGTTCACAATTATTGAGCATGGAAAATGAAAGAGAGAGTACAAAAAATATGCACATTTGTAGGATGAATTCATTATGCAGGTGACTAGAGTACAAAAAATATGCATATTTATAGGATGAATTCATTATGCAGGTGACTATCAGCCACATCCACGTGGTTCTGCTCCACCCCTTCCAACTAAAACACAAAACAAAAACAACATAGAAAAATGCATGGTGTGTCACAAGTATTCAAATTTTGATTGTTATAAGAGGGAAGAATGAAACATTATTTAACATGAGGAGTGATCAAACATTAAGGGTATCTAAAAATTCCCATACATCTCTTGAGAAATAGTCATTGGGTGCTTTGGGGACACCCTCTTCACATTCAGTCTACTCCACCCCCTCCTCCTATAGTATTAAAAAAGATGTAAGAAATAAAAATAGGGATGCATGGTTTGTAAATATTGAGCATTTTACATATGTGGTAATAATATTAAATTAGGCATTGAAAATACATGGACTATTAATAAAATTACTTGTGTTATCCCCTTGTTTGTATCTTTATTTGGTAAAGATTCCATCTCGCACTGATATTTCACCCCTGGTTATTTGTGGGCAGGGTATAGATATCTCATAATAGTAGGAATACCATCTCCAATTATTGATGATCCATATAACTTCCTCATTTGATCTCCTGAGGGGCGATGGGAACATCTAAACTGAGCACTTGCATGTAATGAGGACTTTTGACTAACTTTTTTCTCCTAACACAATGCATGTCACAAAAAATTAGCATCAACAAAAAAATAATACAACTCAAATTCACATTTGAGTATAGTAGCTGAAAATGCATACCATTTATTCAATCTCAACATAAAGTTCTTTGAGGCAATCATCTAATTCCCACTCATCCATCTTAAATCTGTAATAATTAATATTTATAGTATTAGTTTCCAACAACAAACAAATTACATTCAAACAAGTCAAGAATATGCTTTAAAAACTAACCCTTACCAATGAAATGCTTATAAAAATCATTGTAAAGGTCACCATGAGAGTACAATGGTGTGCCAGTGGCCAGGGTAATCTGACTAGTTAGCAATGTAACATAGTAGTCACAAAATAATTAGGGAAACCACTATTCATGAAATTGACACCCTATATTGAAAGAATATATTATGATCCTCCAACAAGGAAATGCACATATGAGAAGGCATTACATTTTCTGTAGATAGTGTAATGTTCCAAAGGAGAGACTGTCTTTTCACATTATAAAAACATAACATACCAATTCATTTGGAAACAATCTATATAATATGGTAACACTTCATATGGAGATTAAATGAAAATCTAAATGAACCTTTGTATGTAGTATATGAGATAGAGAAAATGTAATGGATACATTAAATTTTGAAAAATTTAAAAGAACCAAACATGCCTGTTGTAAATTTCAAAGGTTAACAATAATATTTTTGAAGCCTGGAATATCAAGTCCATGGAGATTGTATTTAATTTCAGTTGCAACCTCTATGAAAGACATTGATGACAACATTTAATAATCTCAATGAACATTCTAAATGAAGAAGTCAACAATAATAAGTATACATTACATAGTACAATGAGATTATAGCAAACATGGATTCACACATTCTTACTTTCTAGAAGTCTGCACAAACACATGAAATATGATAAGAGTAACACTTTCCATGTACTTTAAATCACACATACATGATGACCCCATCATAAAGAATATATTACATTTAGGTACTTGAAAGCATAAATACACAAGAAATGGCAAATAAGACCACATGAATTAAAAATAGAGCTCAAGATATTAAAGCTTGGAAAATACTATAGATGCTCTTATACACCCTACAATGGGATTACACCAAACATGGATTCAAATACACTTACTTTGTGGAAGTCTACACAAACACATGAAATATGATAAGAGTAACACTTTCAATGTACTTAAAAGCACACATACATGATGACCCCATTACAAAGAATAGAGTATATTTAGGCACTTGCAAGAATTAATACACATGAAATGGTGAATAAAAACACATGAATTAAAAATAGAGCTCAAGATATTAAATCCTATAAAATACTAGAGAGGCTCCTATACATCCTATTATACCCTATTAAACAACTTCTCTAAATTCATAGTGCATATGACCTTACATATAAGAACTTATCCTTATGTATAAAAATAACTTATTAATAAAGATAAAATCTTGGGTAAGCTTAACCTTATGTATAATGTGCCTCTAGCAAGGAGAAACAATGCTCGATAAATAATAGCTATAGGTAAATTGAAGACAGATGTCCTTTTAAAGGATTTATTACAATCTTCACTGCTTTTGTTTGCATTTTCATCTAAAAAAATTATGCAAAGGAGGCTTATGAAAACATTGTGAATTTGTTTACCTGAAGCATTTTCCTTTTTTCCCCATACCTATTCTTATTTCATATGTTTTGGATTTTGTCTATGTTAATAAGTTATGGATTCAATTTTTTCACGTTTATAAAAAACTCTAGGATTTCTTTCCTTGTTCAACTTATTCAATGTCCACACACCCTTATATGATCACAAATATGAATGACCATGCCATAAATAAGTTAGGTATTTGATTTTATGCATGGTCATATGCACATTTTAATAAGGTAACATTGAGTTTTAATTTATTTTGTCCTTTAAAATAACCATCTGTTAAAGGATGTTCTATGTTTGAATAATACAACTTTGTTCCCTATGAAAAAGAGGACTTAATATGTGTTTATTATGAGAAGAACAACTTTTAAACTAAGTGAAAACTTTGGAATATTAGTTATAAACATGTTTCCCATTATCTAAGGTTTTTTTAGAGATTTAGGTGTTTGAAGGTTGTGTAGAGTTCATAAACATAGTTCACAATCATGTAGACCACTGTGTGGTAAGCCAATCTATAAAAAAGCAAGGGTAACCTTGAACAGAGGCATATAAAACCCTGAAATGGAATGAAATAAAAGGATAAGCCTGTGTAAACCTTAGACAATTATTAAATTGGTTGACAATCCATTTGAATGAATTACAACATAATAGTTCTATATAGTTGTGCATGGTTTTGATGGTAGGAGCCACAATCATTTTATTCGATGTAGTTATCTTGATACTTCTCTTATGTGTTTATGCCATTTTATGTAGGGTCATATGCACATTTTATGCATCCCTAAATATAAATAACCTACAAATATGAAAGACTCTATCAAAATGATAAAACCTTATAGAATTTACCTTGACATTTGACTGGTTTATGAAATTTGAAAACCAGGTAGAATGGATGAGTGAAAAACCTAGGATTAAACACCAACTCCTCCACCCTTGTTCTGACCACCTTCGCTTGAGCTATGTCCCTCCACCTTAGATTCAATAGTGAGTGAATGGTGAAGGATATCTATTTGGACTTTAGATTTACCCAGTTAATAGTAGGGCCATAGGAGATTAAGGAAATGCTAAGATGACATGATTATCAGGGTGTTAAGGTATGATAATATGGGATTACCATGGAATGATTCACATGCCACACTAGGTTTGTGCCATGTGCCAAGTTGAATGACACCTGTACAGTCACAGGTTGTGGTAGGTATGATGGTGATTGTTGATTGGTGGTGATCATGGTGGGGATGGTTATTCAATGGTTAGAACAAGGGTGGATGTTACCAATCAAAATTAACTATGGTTTAAATATAGTAAGTCATAAATTGACAAAGACTGATGGAGACCAGCCGCCCAATGACTAATGATGATCAACATGTGTCAGGAGTTAACGTGTGATGGTTAAAGTCTATTGAAAAAATCCCCATTATATAAAATGTTATGAATTCCCGCAAACCCACATTGAAACTATTTAAGGAGATAAAGGGCACCTTGAAGATTAGTAAAACATCCATCTATTGGATTATTGGTGAAATTTTATCATAGTTTCCATATTAAAAAGTATTTCAAACATATTCAAAACAAGAGTGGAACAAAGTCCTTATCACTTTCCTCCACAAATTTCTCTCATGCATAGTAAATCAACAAAAAAATATTAACAAGGAGTTATTTCTATCTAAATGCCAATTTAAGGTTAAATACTGAGTGAATTTTATTTTAATAGACCCTTTAAATGTTAGCATTAATTTATTTCCAGTTGAGAAACCATACTATAAAAAAATGTCTTAAACTTAGACATATATATTATTTATTATATCTAAAGTTTGACATAAGATAAAATATCACATGCATTCCTCATTAGTTGTATTTACCTAAGTAAAGAATATAGATAGATTGAAAATAGTCATCTGATCATACTACAAACATGCAACACTATCTATAACATGCAATGGCTCATAATTTCACTGAATTCAGAAGATATATTTTGAAGCAAAATGTTGGAGCTAAAAACTATATTTTTGAGAGACAATGATTGGTACATCATTAGCCTAGGATTCACCCTTATTATTAATTTATTTCCTTAGATTCATCTAATATCAAACCAAATATTTTTTTTAGGTTTTAATTAAAGTCTAGATCAAAGATTTAGTTTTTTAAGGATAAATAAGATGTATCAAATACCCATTCTTTATTTCACACCTCTGAGTACATGCTATATGTATTATAATTCTAGATATAAAAAATATTCTAAAAATATCCTATCTAGTCTATGAATGTTTTCTCATATTTATACCATCAAGGGACACAAGATTACAATATATACATCATTATAAGAAGTGGTAGCTGAAAATGGTTATCAAAGGGTTGAATCATATTATGGATAAGTGATGGTTAAACTTATTATAAATGCAAAGTTGTACTTTAAACTATGCAAAAATATGGATATATTTATTGACATGTTGTATATCTAGATTTAATGCCATTTAGAAATCCATGTGGCAAGAGAAACATTATATTTATTGACATGTTTTAGATCTAGATTTAATGACATTTATAAATCCATGTGGTAAGTGAAACATAACACATGGATGTTGCGTGTGCATGTAATTACATGGAAATAGAGAGGCATATACACAATGTGACTTGTTTTTGTATAATCCCATTAATAAATAAATTAATGTGTGCATGACATATGTGGATGTGTTGTGCATGGAGTTACAAACATGTTGCATTGTGTATAAAATTTGTTTGGAAAGGAGCAAGGAATTGAATAAACTTATAAATGTACAGTGTACTTTCATGTAAGCCATGAAAATTAGCATGAATGGGAGATCAAAAGTCTAATTGAAGAGTGTAAAAACATGCACATAAAATGTGTATAGATCATTCACCTTTTTTTGAAAGTAGATGGTACCCATGACACCTTTAGTCAGGTCTTACAACTTAGCCTAATCAACATATTTTCCCTTCTTAACCATTTGTAGTAGGTGATGTTTGTCTCAGAGAGTTCTTGTCATTATCACTTCAAAAATTTGATCCTTCATATACGAAAAGAATGCTCAAGTTCCAAATCTGAAAGATGATGTATGTTTTTTGGCTCAAGAAAAATTGGAACATAATGTTTGAGGAGTTATAAAATGAATACTAGATGTAAACCCAAGTACTATCGTAGGTCAAGAAAAAAATCATTATCACCACCATCTTGTAGGATAGTGTATGAACCATTGCATTAATATTTTATCTTCTGGTGTAGACCCTTGAATCATTCCTTCTAAATATGCAACAAAACCTTATCACCCACCTTAAAGTCATGAGGTGTGAGATGCACAACATTTAAATATTTATACGTAAATTTTGGTGCAATTTTTTTGTGAGAGAATATCATTTAAACCCATTAATGAATGTTTTCAATGTGTTGCATAAATTTTTTCACTTTATATGATTTCCAATTAAGTGTGCATATCTTCATGCCTAATTGTATGCTATAAGAGATGTATAGAGGTGTCATTGACTAAAACCCAAGACATTTCTAGAATGGATTATTATCCATATAGATGTGTAAGGCTGAGTGTAGTACAATTAATATTTTTTAGTGGAGTCTTGATTTTTATTTTTTCATTTTGCTCAGAGTTTAGCTATACTAGTTTTATTTTTAATTACGACATTTTAGGTAGGATAAAATATTGAGTTTAACTTTGAAATCAATGTATTAGAGTTTTGGTACTATAGAATATTGGTTCTCCTTAAGAGCAAAAGACCTAGAAATTTCCAATAATGCTTTATCTATATGGTATATAATAAATCTTAATGTGATTGTAAAAAAAAGAAAAATTTATACATTGGTATACTGTTAAAATTTTTCATTCAACTTAGAAATGACATTCTTAAATAATATACTAAATTTACCTTGAGTTGTTCTAAATGATTTCACTCATTTCATTTTAGCAATAATGTAAACAATTGGGAATCAATGATACATCTTGGTTTCTTCCTTGCAATAGGGTATGCACTATATACACATTTTTTAACTTAAGATTGATTTTGTTGTTATTAATACATGTTCAATCCTAGAATTTATGAATGTTTGGGTTGAGGTGGAAATCAATAAGATGGTTTCTTTATGATTGTATGGTGAGGGTTTCAAATGAACTTGGGGTAGGTAAAGGAAGAACAGTGTACATTAATTGTTTATGTGTCCACTTGAGGGGAATTCATTCTTGTATGGTCAAATAGTATATTTTTAATTCATGTTAGAAAATAGCTATGTTTGCTCTCCTTCACGATGTAACCTATTTACTTTTTGTAGGCTTCATCTATTGGTTCACTAAACTCATTGAACTTCATATTGTTTTTGAGAAATTTCACTTATATTCTTTGGAAGAATGAAAAAAGAAGCTTGAGAAGGGTGAGGTTAGTAAAACCTAGATTTAGTTTGCATGCATTGATCAAATGAGTGTAGAGATCTCTTCTTTGGCTTGGGAGGAATGACTTACAGATAAGAAAAAACTCAAAGAAATGGTTGGATTAGTTAGATAGTAGGGTGGATTGCCTAACAAGCTAGATCTAAGAAGCATGAGCTTCCTTGGAGGTTATCAATTCACACTTTTAGACAATTAAACTCTGATAGATAAAGTACTTGTATAAAAAATAGAAGATACTAAAATGAAATACAAAAAGTACTGTAAAGAGAGGAATTTGAATAATTATAGCAATAAATGGATTGATGTTAATCCTGAATAGATTGGGTATAATTTAGAAAATAGGGTAGGGTTATGTGATTAATTGAGAGGTCATAAAATGAGATTTGGTTAAGGTTTGGTGAGTGAAACTAATTTTCTATTTATTTGTTTGATAGTGAATAATAGTAGTTGGGGTGAACATTGATGGTTAGGGTGATCGTCAGTGGTTGGGGTAACCATTGGTGGTTGGGATAGACCGTCATGATTAGGATAATCATCAACAATTACTACGGTTTTAGTTTAGTTCAAGAAATTGATCTAGTAAGGTTCTAGAATGAGATTTTAGAAGGTGGGTTTGGGATAGGTTCATTGCAAAATAGAACAAAGTAACTAATTAGTGAAAATAGATACTTAACTTTCCTAGTTATTGATCTAAAAAATGGTTGAGGTAGTTGGTTGATGAACTAGTTGATGGGGTCTAGAGTAATTCTGGTAGAGTAATGGTACGTGGCTATTGGCTGATGGATGGTAACACTTTAAAACTCTGTCACACTTACTGGTTCACTAGGAGAATGAACTATCAAATAAATTATGATACAAGAAGCTCTTGATATTTTTAGATCCCTTTTCACCTCTTAATCCTCTCTCTTTATAGGAAAATGGGAGAAGTGGAAGTGTAGGTTCAAGAAGAGGTTTAACTTGTTTAAATTTAACTTTGACATGCATTTGTCTGTGAGTAGATCAGGCAAGCTAATTATAAAAAAAGTTATAGTTGAAGTGAGTGTTTACTGTTTAGGTGGTGGAAAATTGACTGTCAACAATCAGGCCTAACTATCGATGGTTAGGGTAACCATCAGTGGTAGAGAGTCAAAGGTTAAGTTTGGTAGAGGTGGTTTAGTTAGTCAGTTAGCTAATCAACTAAATTGACTCAGGTTTATGGATGAAGGGTTGTAAGAGAGTCCCTAGGGGGTCCCAAGGTGGTTTAGGGGTATTTTTATATTTAGAACTGTTATGTACAATTTTCTAGTGTCTACATTTTGCCCTTTTTTGTTATGTAGTTTTTATTAGTAAGATGTAAAAAAAAATGGATTGTAGGTCAAAGGTTTGGTTTCCCTAAGCATGGGAGGAGGTGCTTCCCCTTAAACTAGGAATCAATGAGTTGAATTAGAATCAATTATGGGTGTGATAAGTGGTTAAGTTGGTGGTTGATAGGTTGGTCACTAAAGTGCAAACATGTGCATAAAGTGTGATTAAATGTGATAGTTGAGATCATGCATTGATTAGGTTGCCATGGTTGGTAAAAGTAAGGTTGGTAATATAAGGATAAGTGACAAGTGTAACACGTGACTGTGTGTGATGGTTGGGCTACACTCATAAACTCAAGTTTCATAAATAATGTTAGTGTTTTCATGGGTATCCAAGGTAGGAAGTGCTCCCATGAAGACACAAATTGGTCGGGTGTGTGGAAGGTAGTGTAAGTTTAAAATATTCAACTTGGAAATTTAGTTGGTGTGATCAAAAGGACCAAGGCAAGGTCATTGTAAAATGTGTACTAGGTTTGGGCCAAAATGGCCAAGTGTGAGGTTTTGATGTGGGTTATAGTTGTGTTTTTTGAAGAAGGAAATCCCCTGTGGTTGAAAATTAGGGAGGAAAAGAAAACCCTAATATGTTAACTATCGATGATCAGGGTTGACCCTCAGGGTTAATCATAGATGATCACCCTGACCATCGGTGGTCAAATGTCAATGCTAAAAGGGTATAGACAAAAGAAATGTTGGGGGTCATATTTTCTCATTTAAGCAAATTAACTTTTCGTGACTAGAGTTTGGTGTTTTGTGAGAAAAACATTGATGATCGAGAGTGATTATGTAATCAACTAGGTGAGTGAGGTGTTGAGTTGATCAAGGGTGGACTAGAGATTTGAACTGATAAGGAGGTAGCATGAACAAGGGAGAGCATTGGGATATGCAACTATGAGCCCTAGGGTTCCTCCTCAATGATAGTTAAGGAATGAGGTATGTGGTGTATTTTAAATTGATAGGTTAGATTTAAATTTTTTTGGATGTTGTTTGTGTTTGTTAGATTGTTACGTGTAGTTGACCTAGGTTTAGTTTTTAAAAACTTTGTTTGTTTTTAATGATGAAATGGTAGTTTGGGTTTAGATTGGGAGGGGTAAGGTAGGTAGGGGAGGGTAGATTAAATATTAGGCTAGTTTGTGTGAGTTATGATGGCATTTGGTAGGGTAAGGTTTAGTTTTGATTATCAGCAGTCACTTTACAATGACCATCAGTGGTTGTGTCTAACCATCACTAGTCATGATCGACCATCAATGGTTGATACATGACCTTTCCAAGATCACTATATGGTGACCATCGATGGTTGGTTACCTAACTATTGGTGATTGATTATAAAAAAAATTGACCATCAATGGTTAAGGGATGAGTTTATTATTGTGGTGAGTGCTGAAGGAATATTTTATTATTATTAGTAAAGGTTATCGCTAAGGTAAAGAGGTGAAGGTTATAGGTTGAAAATAGTGAAGGTCAAGGTTTATAGGTTCAAGGGTTATTTTTCAAGTAATGGCTAAATGATATAGGTTGATAGGTAGTAGTTTAAGATTAGGGCTAGGTGTTTTAGGTAAAAGGTTGATTGTTTAGGGATTAGATAAGATAGGTTAAGGTTTTTATGTTATAGATAAGTCTTAGGTATAGGTCATAGTAGGCAAATGTTGTGAGTTAAATAGATTAGAATGGGAGGTAGGTGGAAAAGATTAAGTTCATAAACAAAATTTGTCAGTGAATTAAGGATGTTATCATTGAAACCTGTAGGCACATGAGAGGATACAGATGAGAAACAAGGTGCCCTAGATATTCAATGAGATTTAGAGAGGTATGATCAAGGATGATTGGGAGCACATGAAGGATGTAGGCCTAAATGGTATGAGGTATTATCATCATGTACCTCAAGATGTAGCTATGATAGTGACACTCATCGATGTATGGGATCCTACCACTAATACCTTCTTACTACCTAAAAGGGAGATGACCATCTTTCCTGAGGACATCCATAGGATTAGGTGGTTACCCATATGGGGGGAGTCGATCTACCATATTGAGAGGGATGATCAGGATGAATTTATGGATATCATGTATGGAGATGACATGTATTTTGTGAGGAGGCACTCTGAAGGTTTCCATTACACACCATTGTAACAGAGGCTATAGATATGAGGAGGCTTTTCACCATGATGATGATAGTGGTGATGTGTTATGTATTACCTGATTCTAGTAGTGGGAGGTTCCCTTACTTATTGTTAGGGATTCTCATGGAGATGTTTTTGGGTCATATAGTTCACATAGGCTCTTATCCTACTTGTTTAGATTTACTAAGAGATATGGGGATTTCATGCCCATAGGAGATACATGATTAGTGTTGGGTTTGTTTTACATTACTGGGATTATGAACACATTCGGGTGATAAGATCGATGGGGCTGCCACGGGAGGGTTATGTTTAGATGGATTTTTGAGTTAGATACATGTAGTGGAGTGATTATACCCTCTCAAGACTAGGAGGAGGGGTACATGACATAGACTAGTTTAGGGGCATACTGGATGCCTTAGTCATTGGAGATGTGATTTGGAGACCATATGTTAGGTTTCTAGGTAGGGATCATTATAGGAGGCATACTCTATCTCTTTAGAGCTACCGATGGGTATACGATAGATGAGAGGGTGAGATAGAGATAATACCATTTAATAGGGTACAAAGGTAGTTTGACCTTATGTAGGATATACTCAAGGTGTTCTTGAGGTACATGAGGAAGGCTAAAAATTTCCCACTACCTGCTACATAGGTAATTCATATGATCTTTGATCATGAAGAGATACCAATGAGGATAGGGATAGATGGTGTAGGTATTATAGATGGGTATCCTACATAGTATCATACACTATGCTATGGTAGATATTGGTATTAAGGATGGGGGTCATTAGGATATGGATGTTGATGTAGGAGGTGATGGTCAGTAGGTTTAGATGTTGGGGGTTACCATATATGTACAAGCAATGACCACAGAGAGGGACCAAGCACAAATGACTTTAGCCAATGCACAAACATCCTTGGTAGCAATATAGGAATTACTAGAAATAGTATAGGGTCAGTTGGTCATTCTTATAGGTGAGAGAGATTAGGTGAGGGCTTGGATAGCCCTGGTGATGTAGGAGAAAAAATCTCTTTGATAGGTAGGAGGTGGAGTACTAATAGTTATATGACCGGTAGGAACTATCTCGATGTAGAGATATGTAGTGACTATGGAGGAGATATGATACTATGAGGATTTGGTCTTCATGCATTATCCATATGAGCCTTGATGGGGTGAGTATAGAGTTGGATGGAAAGGGATGAAAGTATCATAACACTAAGTCAATGGACCACATTTGTGAGCGTCCAAGTAGGTACAAGAGGATAGGCTCTAGGAGGTAGCAGTGCCTTAAGATCTTATATTTGTGAGGAGACATTATATTTTGATGTATTATATGATTTTGATATTGGCCTATGAGCTGATGTAATGAGATGTATATTTTGTTGAGAGACATGTATATTTGTATACACCATGATGCTTATTTAGGAGATATAAATGTGATCCATTGCTTATGTTTTATAGTTCATGGTTGTGATGTTCATGTTGATTATTTATGATGTCATGTTGATTATGGTTATGATCATGATGATATTGATCTTTACTCACCTATCCAGGCATGTGATGATATGTCTCTATAATGTATGGTCATGATGATGTTTGATATGGATTGATGTGATTATGATGTGATGGTTATAGATGACCATGATGATCCTGATATGATTATGTGATGTGGATGTGATTATTTTGTTTTTATGGATGTGATCATTTAATTTTCATGTTTAGGATATTGATATGATCATGGTTATGGTTATGCTTAGGTGGACAAGTCTATGATGTAATTATTGTTATGGTGAAGGATTATGGATCAAGGTTATATGAATGTGATAAATGTTAGGATGTTGATTATGGTTATGATCATGGTGTTTTATTTTATGGATGTGATTATTTAATTTCATGTTTTGAGATGATTATGGTTATGATATTAATATGATCATGGATATTGTGATGGTTAAAATTATAGGGAAAAGTTATGATGTGATTATTATTATGGTTTATAAATGAATAGGATGATAGTGATGATTATGTTCATGCTTAATTTTGATGAGTAAATTTTTCCTCATTTAAATTTAGACATGTGATGGATGTGGTATATGTGAGTGTGACTTTGTTTATGGAGGTGGTTATTATGCTAATTATGTCTATTTTTGTTTATGATGTGATGATTATAGTATGTGGTGTGGTTATGATTATGGTCATTTTTTTTGGATTAGGGTGAAGTTCATAAGGTAAGTTAAATAACAAAACCATATGTGAGAAAGAGAAGACAAATGAGAGACAAATGTTTAGGTGAATATATCAACCAGTGTGAGAGAATCAGTAGGCACGATGCTTCTTCTTTAGAAAATATGAAAACAAACTGAAGGTGGATGGGCCTAAGGAACATAATTCCTTTGAATGCTTTGCATTAGCATTCCTTAGTTGGTTAAAAAGGTGTCTTAATCACATAATGTCAAGTAAGCTCAAAATACCTTGCTTATAGTGTATAAAGAGGAGGGAGATGAAAAATGGAACATTCATGGGAGACCAACTTGCCTTTTTTGTAGGTCACCAAAGATATAGTATAAACAAGTTCATGTCATATAAGGTGTAGATTGATCGATGCAGGAAGTCTACTTATGAAATTTGATTGTGGATTTTAAATTATTTGGCTTTTGTTTGATATTGATAATAGGTCCTTTTCTATTTTGTTGTTACTTAGGAGGTTTGGGGGAAGCTAATTGATTAAATAAGCTTCCAAGAAATTTCTATGCTTTTATAAATGCTTTACTTAGCCATCCTTCAAAGGAGTGGTCTAAGTTCTGTGTGCTTCATTTACAAATTTTGATACTTATCCTTTACGAGAGAAATCTACCTTATATTGAGAAATATTGATATGTTTGTGTAACTGTCCTTTGAGGGAGAAATCTATGAATGCTAGAGAGTGACCCATATGGGTTCTTTTGATTTTTCTTTTGATGTCATGAAATTTCTTATATATGCTTAAAGAGTCACATTTTATGAGGGAAAAACTAAAAGAACAAAAATATTGTTTAGGTGTAAAATAGGTATAGGTGACAACAACCACAAGAATCCATCCTAGGAAAGGGGTGGAAAGTACCATGAGAATCATGCCATGAGTAGAGTCGTGGTACCCATTGTTCAAGGTTAGGCTATGATTGTGATAGATAATCACATGATTCAATGTTAATTAGTTGTCCCTAAACTAAGGAGATGGATGGGGCTTGAAAATAAGGGATGAGCTTAAGTACGGATAAAAGGTGAGTTTGATCCTATTTTAACAAATGAAATGATAGAGATGCAAAGCATTGAGGGGTTGAGGTTCTGTGTTGCCTTAAATAGAGGATAACTGATAAGCTCCTGATCCATACTTATGCATTATGATATAGGGTCCAAGCCAATTGAAAGCAAAATTGCTTCGCTTGTTTTTCTACATATTGGTGACATGTTTATTTTCCTTAAGGATCACGTATTTGATGTTGAATTCTCACACTTTAATGTGTTTTTTATAAGCACACTTGATGCATTATTTATAGACACAGAGATGAGTGAGTGATGTTAAATGATCTTTGTCAAGTAGATCAAGTTGGGCTAAACATTCTTGAAGATAATCACTCTCAGATATGAGATCTCATAGGGATATGTGAAGAGAGGGGATTTGGACTTTGAGAGGCAAGATAACCTCTACTCCAAAAACTAAAGAGAAAGGGGTAGCACCTATAGGGGTTTGAATTCTAGTATGATATGCCCATAAGGTAAAGGGGATGTGTAGGTGTCAATCTTGACTAGATGCATTAAACATTTTAGTTAACATAATATTAAGAGTTTTGTTAGAGGATTCTACCTATCCATTAGCTTAGGGAGATGAGAAACTTAAATTGATACCGAATGAATTACAAAGACCTTGGACTTATTTATTTTTTAAGGATTTTTCATTGTTGATGATGATTTTGTGAGGAACATCAAAATTATAGATGATGTGATAGTTGATAAAGTCAAAAATATTTTTAGATTTAGTTAAGATAAGAGGAATAACCTCCACCTATTTACTAAAATATTTAGTTGTAGTGATGATAGAATGGTGTTATTGTGAATAATGGGGGTTAATTCAACTAATAAGGTCTAGACCCCATTGTGAGAAGGGATAGAAATCTGTGGACATGCAAAGACTATGGCTAGATGCGTGGTAAAAATTAACATGTTATTGACATTTGACACACTTTTTCACATAATCATAGCAATCTTGGTTAAGGGTAGGCCAGTAATAGCCAAGGTAAAAGATGTGTTTAGAGATAGCTAGGCCACTAAAGTGTCCCCCACAGATCCCATCATGTGTTTTCTCTTATGAAATGTGAGGCTTCATGAATATGTAGGTAGTGGAAGATGAGATCATCAAATCTACATTTATAAAGAATTCCCCCCAGTATGGTATAACATAAGGTACTCTAGATAAATTTTTGTTGGACATTTTTAGAAAGATCAGAAGGAATGGTGGCAAGGTTGAGATAGTTGAAGGTCTATTGATACCAAAGGTCAATATGGGTCTCTTACACATTGAAGATGGTGGGAGAGTCTAATTTGACATAAGAGATATGGGTAACTCTATGGATAATGATATATATCTTAGAGTTAAAAGGTGTAGATGGGATTTGAGAAGTAAGGGAAGCCATCATATCAATAAACTTATTCATAGATTATGGAGTGGTTTGGATATGGTAGTTCTCAAATAATGCTAAGATGATGTCAGCTAATTGTTTATATTATTAAAAAGCATCATTTTTGCATTGGTAAGATCCATTGATTTGATTGACCACAAGTTGGGAGTCACCAAATATTTTGATCACTTTGACTCCCAAGGCTAATGCAATTTGGAGGCCTATGACTAGGGCTTCGTACTCGGCCATGTTGTTGGTACTTTCAAAATCTAGTTTGAAGGATAAAGGAAGAGGTTCATCATGAAGGGGAATAAGGATGATGTCAACTCCCCTATCACATTGACACTTTGATCCATTGAATAACATGGTTACTTGATAGGTGAAGTATGCTTGAGAGAGGGTTGAGATGGACTCATTGAGAAACTCAAGAGGAGGGGTTGATTGTTTGCTAAGGGTGCTTCGACCAATTGGTTGGTAATGACTTGCCCTTTAATTAACTACTACTGAAGAAACTCAAGGTCAAACTCATCTAGAAGCATGAGCCACTTGGCTATATGTTGGTTTTGGTATGGCTTGGAGTACATATACTTGAGTAGGTCAGTATTGGTTATGACATAGGTCTTGTGGTTGAGAAGGTAGTGGAAAAATTTGGTAGCCACGAAGACCAAGGCTAGGCAAAGTTTTTTAGTATGGGTGTATTGAGTCTCGTACTCTACAAGTGTGTGGATAATGTAGTAGATGGCTTGTTATTTATGTTGTTCATCCCAATGAGAAAGCATTGACCCTAAGGAGTGGTCAGTGGAAAAGATATAAAGGTAAAAAGGTTGATCTTCCTTGGGAGGAATGAAGATAGGTGGAAACAAAAGGTACTTATTAAGTGAATCAAAGGCCTTTTGACAGTCTTTATTCTATTTAAAAGATACATCCTTATTCAGAAGGTGAGGAAGGGTTGGCATCAATTGAAGAGTTGGGAGATAAAGTGACAAATGGATTGGATCTTCCCCTACAAGCTTCAGAGTTGCTTGAGGTGGGTAGGAGGCATGTTGAGGATTGCTTTGATTTTGGCTAGATTGATTTTGATTCTTCAAATGGAGATGATAAAGCCAAGGAACTTAATTGATAAGACCCTAAAAATACACTTATTAAGGTTAAGGCAGACATGGTAATGGATGAGTCACTCAAAGATAATCTTAAGAATGGCCAAATGGTTTTTACAACATTTGAATTTTCCAAGAAGGTCATCAACATAGTCTTCAACAATTTTGTGGATAAGATCATGGAAAATGTAGGTCATAACACATTGGTAGGTTTCACCAATTTTATTTAGTCCAAAAGGCATGAACCTATAGTAAAAATTCCACCATTGGGTGATAAGGTTGGTTTTGTGTTGATCTTCAGGGGCAATTAGGATCTGATTATAACCCAAAAATCTATCCATAAGAGATAACATTTCATGGATGGTTATAAGATCAACTAGCTAGTCAATGCTTGGTAGAGGAAAGTCATCTTTTGGGCAAGCAAGGTTGAGGTCATGAAAGTCTACACAAATGTGTAGTCCCCCTATGGCTTTGGTAATAGGTAAGATGTTTGAGACCCATTAAGGATAGTCGATGGGATAAATGAAATTGATAGATAGAAGACATTGGAGCTCTTCTTTGATGAGAAGGGTTATTCAAAGGTGTATACATCAAATATTTTTCTTGATTGGCTTAGCATCATAGCTGGTGACCATGTTATGGGTAATGATGTAGGGGTTTATTCCTGGCATGTCACTGTAAGACCAAGAAAATACTATATTGTAGTCTTACAAGAAGGAGGGGAAGTCCTAAAGTTCTTTGAAATTTAGTGATTGGATAATTTTGACAATGCATAGGTTATTGGGAGTGCCCAAGTTGATATCCATAATGGATTCATTCAACATGGTTGAAGTCTCAAGACGAAGAGATTTATGGATATAAGAATATGGTGCACCAAGATAGGTGAGAATGGAATCATCATCCTAACATCAAACGTTATTAATGGTAAGAGGTATGTCCCCTATAATCTCAAGGTGGGTCAGAGGAGTGGTTACGATCACCCTAACATTTTGATAAGTTAGGGGTCTAAAGATGATCATGTTGATGAAAAAAAAGTTAAAGGGGATGATGTCATAATCCTCCACTGTCAATGGTGAGGGGTTGGCAAGGAAGGGATGTTGTCATCAATAATGGTGACAAGAGGTGGGTTGGTTTTATTTTCAGGGGGCATGAAATTGAGGCCATGTTTTTTTTGAGGTTTTCAAGTTTTGATTGGAATTAACTCATGCAGCCCATATTCATACCGACCTAGACCAAATCCTTTTCAAGCACACCTATAGAGATATATCTTGAAACACTATGGTTTATCTAGGTAGGAAAAACTAGAGGTAAATGGTCGAGGTGAAAAAGGGGTGGCAAAAGTGTCAAGGGGTTTATCAAGTCCCCTATAGATGAAATTGGTTTTATAAGTTGATGATCTAAAAGGAATAAAGGTTCTAACATTGGGTTCATAATCGAGTTGGTGGTCAAGTTTCTCATACTCTGCGATAGGGAAAGCATCAAGGGTTAGAAGGTGATACTCCCCTAATGAAAGACATTGGAAGGTTGATTTCAAAGGGTATATTATGGGGATTTGGGTAGAAGGAACTAATGAACTAGTGAAGGATTCAGTGGTAGAGGGTGACGGGGCTTCATATTTTACTAGTGAAGGTTTGTTAGATGGAATAAGGAGAACATCATTGGGTCAGTACATCATTTTACATGATGTTAAAGGACTCAGGTCAATTTATATGGTAACAACTTGACCTATGTGTTCAAATTTGATGCATCAGTGCAGGGTGGATAAAACACAACCCATAGAATGGATCCAAGGGCATCTCAATAAAACATTGTAATGAAACTCACCTTGTATTATGTAGAATAACTCAAGAAGCATGCAGGGTCCTAAGTGAATGTGAAGGATAATAGTTACTAGAGTTGTGGCTATGGTATTATTGAATGATCAAAGCACTATTGAAGTTTCTAACATAATGTTCTCAGGTAATTTGAGTTGGTTATATTCATGGGAGGAGATAATGTTTATACTATCTCCCCCATCAATAATAACCCTCTTGGTGTGGGTTTGGTTGATGTAGGTGGTAATGAATAGGCGAGGATCTAGTTCATCTGGATGGATGAAAGGTATTTCTGAATCCTTGAAGGTAATAGTGTTAGAGATTTGAAGAGCACTGATAAAGGCTATCAGAGGTAGTGGGTCTTCTGTCCTAACCTCTATGGATTAAAATGCTTCTATCATTATCTAGTGATGATGGGGTGAGGTATTAACTAGCTTATACAAACTCATCTTCACCAGTGTTTGGTGAAGTTGTTTAAGGACTACTCATTGGATTAATTCAGATGGATTAGAGTGAGAGGGTCCTAAGATGGACACTTTGGGCTTGGTTGAAGCTATGGGTGCTTGGTGTTGTCTGGGTGATTGGGTAGTAGAAGAGGGATATGTCCATGGAATTGACACCTTAGGTTTTCTCTTGTCTTTGGGTTGATCTTGTGATTGTGTGACCACATGGATGGTATGGATTGGGGGAAGAGTTGAATTGGATGATTGCTTCAGTTCCTCTTCACTATGAGGTGAGAGTGGAGGAGTGGGTAGGTATTGGTTGATGGTTGTTGGTTCTTGGATCAATTTCAGGCTCATAAGAGGCTCATCTAATAATAAGTTATCCTCATGATATAGTTGATGGGCTATCACTTGGAGGGCCTTACTATTCTCTATGTTGTGCCTAGGTGTCATATGGTATGAACATATTAATTTGTCATTATACCAAGATGGTTTACGAGTATGTGGGTCAAATGGTCTAATAGGTGGCAAGGTAAATCAAGATGCTTGCGATAGCCTCTGTAGGATGGTTGAATAAGATTTAGGAAATGGTGATAAAGAAATGGAGGTCTTAGGTTTGGTAGTTGAGGTGGAAACCCTTTTAGGAGTGGGTTTGGTGGTAGAGGTTTTGGGTAAATGAACTTTCTTGGTATATGGCTTTGACTTTGGTAGAGAGGTTAATAGCTTGATGTTAGAAGGTTTTGGGGTAGATGTTTGAGAGGTAAGTGGTTTTTTTTATAGATGATTGGGAGATATGAGGTATGTTCATGGGTGGTTCAGTGAAAATAGGTGTGGATGAAAGGAGGAGTGATGGTGTAACCAAAAGTGGTCGCTAGGTTTTGATTGGGATGGTTGGTTTCCAAATTAAGGTAGAGGGATGAGGCCCTAAAATAGAAGTCAAAGTGGAGAGGGGAGGTAGAGTTTTGGTTTTGGGCTTCTAGGTGGTTTTACCATCTTTGTTGGCTTAGCTTGGGATTTGTTTGATAGGTTTAGTAGGCTCAAATCAAACTTTGTCAATGAGTGAGTAATGTTATGAGTAGAAAATATGTAAAGGTTCTTGGTGGGCTTGGTTAGAATGGTAAAAGGTGATTTAATGACTTTGGGTGAGTTTGGTTCTAATGGTGCTGCTATATTTTGATGGGTAGAGGTGTTTGAAGGCTGGGTTGTTTTGATAATGGATTTAATAGTGGAAATTATAGGTTTTTATAACAAAAAAGGATCTTATTTGGTTTTATATGATAGGGAAAGACAATAGGTGAAACTGAAGGAGGGGTACAGTGAGATATGATGTTTAGGTAATGTTGGAGGGCTATGGGGATGTTATAAAAAAAGGTGGTAAAATTTACATCACTTTAGGAAACTATCTAAGGGATGGTAGGACTCCCATAAGGATGAGGAGATCTCTTTGCATCTGAGAATACTCCATGGATGAGGGGGAAGAGGAAGATGGATGATTAGGAGGTGAGTCTTGGTTTGCTTGGTTTTTTAGTTGTTGCCTAGTCAAAACCATACAGATGAGGAAAAGAGGATGATACAAGCAATATCACAACTCAAACAAAGAGAAGACAAGAAAAATTCAAGGAAACAAAACAAACTAAAGTAAGTTTAAATCTTAAGGTTATTTTTTGTCTCTCTTGTGTCTTATGCCTTAAGATTTAATAATTGTGTGAATCAACTTGGCTTGTAGAGTGGGTACTGGAAAAGAAGTTTATGGTTAGTTTTAGGTTGTGTTTAGGCTCTCAAAGGGATCTATATTAGAAATTATTACATTGCTTGATATTGGGGCCTACCCCCTCACTTCACACACCATAACGATAAGGGTGTTGGGTGCTTAGCCAAGATATATCAATTGCTAGAGCTTATACTCAACTAGAGAGCTAAGTTGGTTCTCCCCTTGGTGATGAAATCCAAGTAGGATGTTTGGGAAAGGTGACTGCTAGATAATGAAATACCAATCGGGCCTTATGTCAATGTTTTTATGTTTGATTAAGTGTGAGTGGTGTTGTGCAGAATAATTACCTAGTGATTGCCATATTCTTGAGTCTGATTAACATTAATTATCAACCTAGGGTGCATACACTTTTCAAGGATGTCAGAACTATATATGCATCATTGATTCAAAAATTAACTTGCTTTTCTAGTTGCAGTACAATGAACTTAATTTGAATTCAACAGACACTTATACTATGAAACTATTATGATAGAATTATAGAACTAATTCACACTTATGAATCACACATGCATCACACTAATATAATCAAACTAATAATAAAATCAACTTACATAACACAACTAAACTAAAGAGGGTCAAGATCTCCATTGTAACTCCTTTTGAGGGGGCCCTCCCTCATTCAGAACTAAGCTCCAATCCTTCTCTGAGGGAATTCACAAACTTCTTACAAAATAAACTTTCTCATGACTCCATTTTGTAGCAATTAAATATTGCTACAAAAGATTACAATATTCTGAATGTAATTGATATAGTTCCAATACTTTTGCTATTATTTGTCCAACTAACTAACTCCTAATCTGATCTAGGTTCTGCCATTAAATACAAAAGGTAGTTTATTAAATTTTAACCAAAGACACCAAACTAGGAAGAATACAAATACTTTAGAAAGTACTCCAATCAACCTTCAAGTGGTTGGTAACCAAACTGACGTGTTTTAGGCTTGACTGGGTTAAGGACAAGGTATATTGTTTTGTTGTTTTATTTCTTTTTGTCTCTTTCCCATTGTCCTTGTCTTTCTCATCTTTGTTAGCACATCCAAATTTATTTGTATATAGGGAGTCCGTAAAACAACTATGATCCTTTCTAATCATCCATTTGGTTCCCAAGATAATTGGATGTGTCCTTAAAATTTGATCACAATAATAGCTCTATTTTGCACAGTGGTTGTAGGCAACCTATAGGTGAAGCCCACAGTTGTTGCAAGCACTTTGCAATGGCTATGGGCAACTTATAGGTGAAGCCTATAGTTGATAAGGTTACTCTATATTGGCTATAGACAACCTATAGGTGAAGCCTACAGTTGTTGTGGGCACTCTATAGTGGTTACTGGAAACCTATAGGTGAAGCCTATAGTTGTTGCAGGTAGCCTATAAGTGTTGTACCCTAAGAATATCCTATAGCCTTACATTATCCTTCAAATGCTTGTTAAATAAAGTTACATAAGTGTAATATAATCAAGGAAGAAGCATCAATAATCCATAACATATATATAGATATATATATATATATATATATATATATATATATATATATATATATATATATATATATATATATATATATCAATTCACACATAAAATCGTAAATTCATTCATTCATTTGCATAAGTCACAGATAGTTATGGGGTTTACATGGAAAAAGATATATACTAGGTATGGATGAGGCTATAAAAAGAAATAATTGGTGGCCTCATCAAATGGTTTGGTCTCGTGTGTGTGAGAAGAGTGAAGCTACAATTAATTTACTTGATTAATTAAGCTATGTGAGCTAAAATAAGCAAGCAAATAATGTATGTTGTCAATTTTAAGCTCAAAATGAAAATTTAATTTCATTGTATGATCAGAAAACTAAAAGAGGAAGCACCTAGATGCAACTATGAACCCAAGAAAAGACTCAAGGGTCCCATAAGGTGTGCCAAATTATTTCAAAGAAATTTTGCTTATATTCTTTGGAATAAGGAGAAAATAAACTAAAGAAGGGCGAGGCTAGTAAAACCTAGATTTGGTTTGCACATGTTGATCAGATGATTGTAGAGACCTCCTCTTTGGCTTAGGAGGAATGACCTGTAGATAATAAAGCACTCAAATAAATGGTTGGATTAGTTATATAGTAGGTGAATTGCCTAATAAGCTAGATCCAAGAAACACAAGCTTATTGGGAGGCTATCAATCCATACTTTTAGATAATCAAGCTCTGAAAGATAAAGTACTTGCATAAACAATAGAAGATACCAAAATTAAATATAATAAGTGTTAGAAAGAGAGGAATTTGACTAATTATATAAATAAAAGGATTGATGTTAATGCTAAATAGATCAAGTATAGTTTAGAAAATAGGGTAGGGTTATATGATTAGGCGAGAGGTTATAAATTGAGATTTGGTTAAGGTCTAGTGGGTGAAAATAGTTTGTTTATTTATCTAATAGTGATCATCAATGGTTGGGGTGACCATCGATAGTTAGAGTGGTTATCAGTGGTTGGGGTAATCATCGATGATTGGGATAAATTGTCAGTGGTCAGGATGACCATCGATGGTTACTATGGTTTTAGTCTAGTTCAAGAAATTGATCTAGTAAGGTTGAAAAATGAGATTCTGGAATGTGGGTTCAAGATAAGTTGGTTGAAAACTAGGAACAAAGTAACTAATCAATGAAAATAGATACTTAGTTTTCCTGGTTATTGATCTGAAGAATGGTTGAGGTAGTTGGCTAATGAACTGGTTGGTGGGGTTTGGAGCAATTTTAGTAGAATAATGGTACATGGTTGTTGGATGATGGATGACAACACTCTAGACCTCTATCATACTTGTTTGTTTACTAGTTCACTGGTTCACTGGGAGAATGACCTACCAAAGAAATTCTGATATAAGAAGCTCTTTATAATTGTGGATCCCTTTTCACCTCCTGCTCCTCTCTTTATAAGAAAATGGGGGAGGTGGAAGTGTAGGTTTAAGAATATGTTTAAGTTGTTTAAATTTAACTTGGACATGCATTGATCCATGAGTGGATCAGGTAAGCTAATTATAAAAAATCAAGTTATAGTTGAAGTGGATGTTTAATGTTCAAGTGATGGAAACCTGACTATCAATGGTCAGGCCTAACCGTTGATGGTTAAGGTGACCATTGAAGGTCAAGGGTCAAAGGTTAAGTTTAATCGAGGTGGGTTAGTTTGTCAGTTAGCTAATAAGCTAACCTAACTTAGATTTATGATTGAAGGGTTATGGCAGAGTCCCCAGGGGGTCCCAAGGTGGTTTAGGGGCATTTTGACATTTAGAACCATTGTGTGCAATTTTATAGTGTCTACACATATATTGGTCTATTAATTCCTTCTAATATTTGTAAAGAGCCCAATCACGTCTACAAAAGAGGACATACTAAAATTCATTCATTATTTTGTCCATAAAATTGTTTAGAAGACATTCCTTTCCTTTTAAGATGGATAATGGATGTTATCGATCTATGAACACTACTCCAAAACTCAATTTATCTATGCATATCATATTTTGACTCATAAAAAAAAGATTTAATCTGTAGATGTTCAATGTTAATGTTAGATTGTGACTTTTTCCATTATTTTTCCTTTGTTGATTTTATTTCATTTTATATGAAGTGTTAATGTCCATTTTGTTGTTACCTATAGGTCCTTTTCAAGGGGTGCTTGCTCTCAACATGGAAGATGGTAAAAAATATTGTGTTCATGTTCATTGAGTTAGGCAGTCATTTAATATCTAGATTTTCACTAGTGTTTTTAAACACGATTAATCCTTGTATTGCATTTATTAAGCCTTCACAGTTGTATGGGTTCTTCATTACTCATTTTCTCATCATCGCTAACAATGGATTTACAAGGGAGGTTTTTTAAACCTCAATAAGGCCATGAGCTAAAATGTCTTATGATTTATTTTTCAATTATTAATTTTCACAAATCTTTGGTCTTGGTTTGGAGTTATTTATTTGTATTTTTCAGTTAATTCTTTTATTTGTTTTTGTGTGAGTAACCTTAATTTTGTACAAGCTACTAAGAGAGAGAAGCCTTATTTTGCACCTTAGTTTGTCTATTCACGTCTAATATTATGTTATGTAAAATGTTTAGAATGAAAATAATATTATCCTATATATTTTCAAATAAATTATTGAGTATTATTATATAATTGGAATAAACAAATTTGTATGATTCACATTGGTATAACCTTGCTTGTAGTGAATTGAAATAGGGATTTAACACCCTTACCAACAAGTTTTAGGGGATGAAATATAGGTATAGGATCATTCAATCCCAAAATTCCATCCTCAATGACAACAAGATATTTTTATGAATGTGTAATTCATACAAATAAATCAAATACATATTTGTATCAAGAACTGCAAACCATAAATAATGAACTCTAAATCCATTGTTAACATTATTCTATTTTTTTGTTTCTAGATTTTACTCTCCTTTTACGTTGCTATTAACATTTAAGATATCAATTTTAGCTCTTTCAATTCCGTCGATATCCATGCCTATTTCAAACACAGACGAACTAAATATGATTCATGGCCTCAAGTAGAAGAGATATTCATGCCTATTTAAAACATAGGGAAGCATACATACAGTTCACATTATCACATTATCCACATCTTAGTTCTCTAATGGTTGTAAATACAATTGAAAACATTCTATAGCATTTATTTTTTAATTTATTCCAAACACGGTGAGGCATAATGAGAACCAATTTTTTAGATCATAATTTAGATAATGCAAACTAGAAAATATATGCAGGTTTTATCTCTTTTTAGTTGTTTTGTATATATTAGACCCTACTATGTCTTCTCAGGATATACATGCAATGCATTCATCAATACAAAAAAATAATTAATAGCATTATAAGGCATCACATGCACTAGAAATTATTTATAATTCAAATAGTGTTTCTATGCATAACATTTAGTAAAAGATATATATATATATATATATATATATATATATATATATATATATATATATATATATATATATATATATATATATATATATATATATATATATAGTGAAAAAGTGAATGTATAGTTGTACATTAAATATTGTGAATAGGTCAAGCTATTTTGAAAGTTTGTACATGTTGAATTTTAAAGTTGACTGGATTTTAACTTTTGATTATAAGTAAAAGAACACAATATATTTGACAAGTAATATAAAAATCTATATGACTGAACCCATTATTAGCATTAATTCATGCAACTCTTAAATTGAGATATTTGTAGTTGAATATTGTGTACTAACAATAGTACAATATCTTGTGTACAAGTTTAAGATTTCATATGAATCAGGGCAGAATATCAATGCTCAACTATTGAGTATAAATACATTTGCAATTAATAAAAATTTCATCAACTTTTAGTAAAAAATATGTTTAAGATTTGGGCCCCACATCCCCAAATACCTTCTCAACTATTGGACCCTGCTCAATTATTGGGTCCTCTCTCTTAATGATTTTATCTATGAGTTTGTTTTCTATTGTTATATAATTTCATTGATTGGTGATTATTATCTATTCTATATGACATTCGATAATGTCTTCTAGGGGATTTGCACATACTATTTGAATTTTCTTTTGGACTCACTATTGTTATGATGACTTGATGAGTTCCTAAAAGTTATGATTGGATGTATGGTGATAGGCTCTAGTAAATTTTATTTTGAACATTATGAATGGTTGAAAAATGAATCTATGAGGTGCCATTAATGAAAGTTCTGCTAGAAATGAGATCTTTTAAGATTTCTTTGGGTGACCCCTCACACATTTGTTAAGGCTCTACAGTTTTCATGATGATTGATTGTTGCTTACGTATCTAATATTCCAAAGATGAAAATCAATCTCACATAGTTCTCCCACCTAGATTGAATATGCAATTTTACTCCTTTGACTATATGTATGTAGATAGAATATGGATTTAGTACTTGGCAATGATAGCTCAAGTTATTTGTTTTAGAAGGATTTTGACTGCTCCTTGTGAGTGATTCAGAATTTGGATAGAATAAGGTAGATATGATCAATGTGTAAAAGTATATATGCTTAAACCAAATGAATAACAAGTGGTCCAAATGAATGACTCTTGATATGTATTTATAGGCAAATCTTTGACAATTACATTTAGTCAACCATGCAAAATATGCAAGAAAACCCAAAAGATTGATTTTGAATTTGGAAATTGATTATTATAAGGTATAGGACATGGCCAACTTAAGTGGATATGGGTGCATTGGTCTCCTATCTTCTTAGAATGGACTTGTCAAGGAAGATCAATAATGCTTGTCTTCAGTTCGAGATAATTTGAAGGTGATTTTAGACAACTTGAGTATTTGGCATTAGATTTTTTTTTAATGATAACGACAAATAAAGTGTTAAACCTACATATATATAAATTACTTATAGAAATATAAAATATGAGTCATGTAATTGGGTGCAATTCATGTTTAGGAATGTGTCAAAAAATAGCATTCTTATGTACTTATGACCAAATTTACGTATCTACAATGGCTAATCCCCCAACACTTGCATTATTTCAATAAGGGGAGATAGTGAAGAATAAATCCCTAATTGTGAAACTTTTTGCACACCATCCACCAAACTCGTGACATTCAATTTGGTCTTGGTTGTAATTTCCTTGATATTATAATGAAGATCCTTAAGATTTGTCCCCATTTCTAGATCTAAAAAGTCATGTTCTACGATGTCTATATCAACTTGCACACTTTGAATCTCCCTTCCAAGATCCCTTGTAGATCCTTTATTCTGTTTCCATGCTCCTTGCTTCACAGTGGCTTTCACTCTACCCAACATCTTTGTGCCCACCATTAACTTTATAATAATAATTTAAATTTTAATAATCTTATATTAATTTTTGTAGGATTATTATCTGTGTATATTTTTAGTCATTATCTAAATGACCTCTATAAGAATTCATTATCCAAATAACATTTTTCTTCTTATATTTATCAAATGAATATCAAATAAAGATCAACTTGACATATCTCACCATTGCATTCCTTCCTCCAATCCCCTTGTCTATCATTGTAGTGATATCTATGGTATAATTATCATAGATATCTTAAATATACTTATTTTAAAAATGGTGAGAGATATAAATTTTAAGGCGTATATCTTGGATTTGTCACATACCATATTAATTAATGATTCTATTATTATGTTACATTCTTTGAAAATTGTGACTGGTGACATATGGCTTGAATATAATTGTACTATTGCATTGAGCTTGAGATTTTTTTTTAAATTAAATAAATAGCTCCAAACTCTACTATACACTTAAGATGTCACAAGTTTTTTATCACCTTCTTCTGATAAGGGAAAAACTCTTACATGATAGTCAAGCAATTATGAATTTTGAAACTAAACTTCAAAAATTTTATGCATATTTGAAGATTATTTGTTGTATAAATTAAAATGCCTTTGTTGTCCAGTGAATGATAACTATTGATGTTGATTAATGTATATACATTCATTGATGTACATATATTTATATAGGGAAAAGTTAAAATGGAATGAAAACGGATATTTTAAAAGAACAATTGGTTAAATATTTGCATTTTTTTTTATCGGAGAGCATATTTATATTAATATAAACATTTTAATTTTTAAGTTTCTGATGCTGAAAGATCATATGCTCTTGACATAAAAAATAATCATAAAGAAAAACAAATTCGGTCTTCAGTAACCATCCACATATGACTTTCCTACTTTCGATGACTAATTCCAGTGAATGATAACCACTGATATTGATTGTTGTGCATACATTTAATTACAGAAAAAATGAAATAATAATAACATACTTTTTAAATTTATGATGTCAAGTAGTATTTTAATTATACTATGTAAAATAATTTATAGTATATGGGACCATTTCATACTCCTAATATATAAGAGGAAAAAATGAAATAATAATAATATAATATGCAGGGGACACCTTAATGTGCTTCAAATAAGATGTATATAATATGTATAACACACTTTACTATGTTTCAAATATAAAATATACATACTTTAACCGTAATAAAATTTAAACATATCTTCCTTTAATTTTTTTTTTTTAAAACCATTAAACTAACTCAGTGTTGCCCATTATCTAACATACCAATCATGAAATAGGGTCATTTTATTAGATAAAGCCATTTCCCATATAAATTCTTAATAAAATGTAACTCGTTTATTAATAAGTAAATAAACTCTTACGAGAATGGATTTTAATAATAAGAAGAATTAAAGTTAACAAAACAAACAATTGAAAAGGTTCCACTGGTAAACATACAAATTAACATTCAACAGTCAGAATTAAAAATCAGAACTAAATTTAACAAAAAAAAACGATTGAAATGATTTTATTAATAAACATACAAATTCACAGAATTAAAGAAGTGAATAAAAAATGGTTGTTATACATAATTATAAAAAAAAAAAATTGTAAAGAGACCAGCAATTATTAAAATTTACAAATTATTTTATAATTTTTTTATAAATATATTTTATATTAAAAATATAATATATATTAAAAGTAATAATATTTTCAGTCATATCAAATTATAGAAAAATGTTTCTGTATATATTTCTCTCACCCTGATAATAATTCATCGAGGGTAACCTGCAACGTCAGTCCAGAAACATGCACAATTTATTCTCGAAACATTTCTCTACATGATACATATTTTTATTCCATTCGCTAAACAGAAGTTAAAAGCTGGAAACGAATTTCAATTCAAACTCAGTTATCCAAGCTGAGAAATCAGTAATCAGAAATCCGGATGATTGTTAAAGAGATCATAACCTGTGGGAGATGGAGAGGAGAAGGCGTTCATGTTCAGGTACAGTCTAAGATGAGTGGGAGGGGTAAATATGGCTTCTGATTAACTGTAGAAATTATGTCTGGGCGAGAACAAATAATCTGACTGTGATTCACTTCCAGAACACTTTACCCTTTACATCAGTATATCAGCTTGTCTTATCGCAAATCTCTAAACCCTAAACCCTAACAGGGTAAAATATTGAGTTTAACTTCGAAAGCAATGTTTTGGAGATCTGGTACTATAAAATACTGGTTTTATTGCATTTTACATGAAGTGTTAATGTTCATTTTGATTATTACTTGTAGGTCCCTATCAAAGGGTGCTTGTTCTCAACATGGAAGATGGTGAAAAATAGATTGTGTTCGTGTCCATTGAGCTAGGTGGTCATTTTATATTTAGATTTGCACTGGTGTTTTTAAACATGATTAATCTTTGGATTGTTTATGTTAAGCCTTCATATTCATATGGGTTCTTCATTGCTCATTTTTTTGTTGATGCCAATAATGGATTTACAAAGGACGCTTTTTAAACCTCACTAAGGCCATGAACCAAAGTGTCTTATGATGTTTTTCATTTATTACTTTTCAAAAATATTTGGTCTTGGTTTGAGGTTATTTATTTATGGTTTGTAGTTAATTTTTTTAATTTAGTTTAATGTGAGCAACCTTATTTTGCATGAGCTACTATGAGAGAGAAGCCTTGTTTTATACCTTAGTTTGTCTAGTCATGTCTAATGTTATGCTATATAAAATGTTTAGTAATAAAATAATGTTATCATATACTTTTTCCAATTAAATTATTGAGTATTGTTATAAAATTAGAACAACCCTGTTTGTATGATTCATATTGGCATAACATTGCTTGTAATGAATTGAAATAGGGATTTAACGTCCTCACCAACAAGTTTCAAGTGATAGAATATAGGTATGGGCTCATCCATACCCAAAATATAATCCTCAATGACAACATGATATTTATATGAATGAAATTCATACAAATAAATCAAATAAGTATTTGTTTGAACAACTGCAAACCAGAAATAATGAACTCCAAATCCACTGTTAATATTGTTTTATTTTATTTTTCTCAAAGTTTACTCTCATTTTCCATTACTATCAAAATGTAAGATATTAATTTTAGCTCTTGAAATTCTCATGATATACATGCCTATTTCAAACACAAGGATACTAAATATTATTTATGGCCTCAAGTAGAAGAGATATTCATGCCTATTTCAAACACAGGGAAGCTAGATATGATTTGTCTTCTTCTCTTACTTTTTATCAAAATTTCCATGTCTTAGTTCTCTAATAGATGTAAATATTGTTGAAAACATTCTATAGCATTTATTGTTGTTTTTAATTTCTTCCAAGTGTGGTGAGGCATAGCGAGAACCAATTTTTTAATCACAAATTAGCTAATACAAACTAGAAAAATTGTTCAAGTTTTGTCTCTTTGTATTTGTTTTGTTGTGTTATAGATCCTACTATATCTTCTTAGGATATACATGCAATGTATTCCTTAATATACAACAATAATTAATAACCTTATAAGGCACCTCATGCACAAGAAGTTTTTTATAATTGAAATAGTATGTCTATCCATAACATTTGGTAAAAGTGTGTGTGTGTGTGTGTATTATTTCAATTAGAATCAAACATTATATAAATTAAAAATTAAAAATATCTTGACAAAGTGGATGTATAGTTGGACATTAAATATTGTGAAAAGGTCAAGTTGTTTTCAAAGTTTGTACATGTTAAAGTTTAAAAATGATAGGATTTTGCCCTTTGCTTGTAAGTGAAAGGACATAATGTATTTGATAAGTAATATAAAAATCTATGACTGAACCCACTATTAGCATTAACTCACGTAAATATTAAATTGAGATATTTGTAGTTAAATATTGTATATTAACAATAGTACAATATATTGTGTACAAGTTTACGATTTCATATGAATCAAGCATAATATCAATTTTTAAATATTGAATATAAATATATTTCTAATTAACAAAAATTTCATCAACTTTTAATAATAAAATGTGTTTAAGATTTGGGCCCTACATCCCCAAATACCCTTTTAACTATTGGACCCCGATCAATTATTGGGTCCTCTCCCTTAATCACTTTATCTATTAAATAAAGTCCTTGAAAACAATATGTTAGTATAAGTTATTAACTTCTAGTTGAGCATAATGCATTCATGAAATTTTCAATTGAGGTGTATTATGGGCATTGCAGTATTTGATTGGTGAGCTTGTTTTATATTGTTATATAGTTTCATCGATTTGTGATTAATACCCTTGCCCTACGACATTTGATAATGTCTTCTATGGGGTATACACATAGAATTTGGATTTTATTTTGGACTCACTATTGTTATGATGACTTGATGAGCTCCTCAGAGTTATGATTAGATGTATGGTGATAAGCTCTATCAAATTTTATTTTGAACATTATGAGTGGTTGAACAATGAATAGATATGAGGTGTCACTAATAAGAGATCTTACAAAAATGAGAGATTTTGAGCTCTGTTTGGGTGACCCCTCACATATTTGTTAAGGCTCTGTATTTTTCATGAGGATTGATCATTGATTATGTATCCAATATTCTAAGGATGGAAATTAAGCCCACACAGATCTCCCACATAGAGGGAGTATGCAATTGTACTCCTTTGACTATATGTACATAGCTAGAAGATGGCTTTAGTACTTGACAAAAATCAATCTTCACTTGTTTTAGAAGGATTTTGATTGATCCTTATGAGTGATTCAAAATTTGGGCAGAATAAGGTAGATTTTCTCAATGTGCAAAAGTGTATATTCTTAAACCAAGTGAATAACAAGTGGTCTAAATGAATGACTCTTGATATGTATTTTTAGGCGAATATTTTGACAATGACATTTAGTTGACCATACAAAATATGTGATAAGAACCAAGAGATTGATTTTGAATTTGGAAACTAATTGTTATACGGTGCAGGACACAACCAACTTAAGTGGACAGGGGCACACTAGTCTCCTTAGCATGGACTTGTTGAAGAGGATCAAGGATAATTATCCTCCATTGGAGACAATCATAAGGTGATTTTAGACAAATTGATTTTTTTCTATTAGACCTTTTTTGTAATGATAATGACAAATAAAGGGTCAAGCCCACATATAGATAAATGGCTTAGATAAATGGCAACTATAATTCATGTAATTGGATGCAAGTCATGTGTTTATGAATGTGTTAAAATTAGCATTACCATGTAGTTGTGACCAAATTTATGTATCTACAATGACAAATCCCACAACACTTGCATTGTTCCAACAAGGGGAGATGGTGAAGAATAAAGCCCTAACTATGAAACTTCCTATGCACAATCCATTAAACCTTTGACATTCAATTGGTCTTGGTTGCAATTCTCTTGATAGTATAATGAATATCCTTAATATTTGTCTCCATTTATAGATCTAAAAATTCCCATTCCACTGCTTCTATATCATATTACATGCTCTAAATCTACCTTCTAAGATCCTTCAAAAATCCTTTGTTCTTTTCCCCCACTCCTTGCTTCCCAACAGCTTTCATTCTCCCCAATATCTCTACTCCCACCATTGAATTCATAATAATAATTTAAATTTTAATAATTTTATATTATTTTTTGTAGGATTTTTACTCATGTGTGTTTTTAGTCATTACCATAATGACCTCCATAAGTAGTCATTCCCTGAATAACATTTTTCCTCTTATATTTTTCAAATAAACATCAAATAGAGAATCCTTCCTCCAATCCCCTTGTCTATCATTGTAGTGATGTCTATGGGCATAGTTATCATATATATCTTAAATATATTTATTTTAAAAATGTTGAGATATTAATTTTAAGGCATGTATCTTGGATTTGTCACATACCACACTAATTGAAGATTTTATTACTTTCTCCAAAAATTGTGACTAGTGAGAGATGACTTCAATCTAATTACATTATTCTATCAAACTTGAAAAATATTTTTGAAAGAATAATAATGAGCAACCAGTGGAGAGAGGGAGGAGAGATCTATATAAAGCACTTATGTTTGTGGACTTTTAGGGTTTCTCCCTATTTTCACACTACCGATCTATTCGATCTAGATGAGAGTTATTCTTGTTATGATAGTACATTTACTATGATAAGTCAAGCTTGTCATCCACCCTTTGGGTAGTTTTTCACCTTCCCTATATGAAAGGGCTTCTGCCACCCCTTCTACATAGTTTGATACATGTATCACCAATGGAAACTAGAGAATCAATGGCACTGAAATAAGCTTAGAAGTTTGTCTCAAAAATTTACCACTAGGTATTGATTCTGACTCTGATGATCATCTACCAAACGTGATTCTAGATTTACTAGAGTTTGATAAAGCCTATCAATATTTTTAAAAATTTACCCTAGTTTCTTACTTTGTGGGTCGAGTTCCTTTAGAGAGCCTTTTGGAACAATGGGTTCACAACCATTGGCAAGGCCATGGGGTGAAACTGGAAAGTGTCCAAAACCTCACTAAGGGTTTCCTCCTATTTTGTTTCATAAACCCTGAACATTGCACAACCATTGTTAACCATGGCCCATAGTTTATTCATAACACTTTGGTTGTGTTTTCCCATTGGACCCAATATTTTCAAGTCTCTGAACAAGCTAAGCTCAAAATCTTTTTTGCAGTAGGTAACATGGGGTTTTCAAATTTTATGACATGCCACAACTCATTAAACACTAGTGACGCTTCTATTAAGCATTTCCAATTAGCATAATTATAGATAATTAAATAATCATTATCCTAAAGTAAATTTTAAATTTTAGGCATTTTGAAAGAATTGAATTCTCAATATGAAAAATGATTCTCACAACCTAAAAAATAAAAGCACAATTGTACACTTTTAAAAAATGTGTCTATGGGGTTTTACACTTAACCTCTGCATATATCATGTAACAAGTTTATTTTGATGGGTTTTGCACTTAACCACACCAAAAATAATGAAGTATACATCTTTATGTCTCCAATAATACACCTTTCACTCTTTATTATTCACAATACAAAATACATGTAAATTTAATAAAGGCATATTCTTGAATATTCTAATTTTAAAAAAATGACCAAAACAAAAACTTTAGAGGGGTGTGAACCTTTGACCTCTTGCTTTCCAAGGGATGGATAAAATAACAATCACCACTTACTCTACAAGTATTTATGAGATAAAAAAGCATGATATTCTATTTAAATAGTAATTTTATTGTGCTTCAATTTATTTTATTTAAAATTAATTGTGCATGTAAGTATGCCCTCACTCATGTAAGATACTAAAGAGAATGTAGAGGGGCACACTTACATGTTGTTCAATACTAAACTAGTGTTTAAATTGACATTTACAAGAATTGATTGCTTTTACATGGTGTTTTAATGCTTTAGTGTGGGGTTTTAATGCCTTACTATGGTGTTCCAACACCTTTCAACACCATAACAAATGTTGTTATTGCCTTTCTAGTGCAATAAACAAAAATTTCATGATTTAATCTATCATGCAATGCAATCCAATACTTTACTCTATCTTGCAATGCTCTATGAAGTCTTTCAATGCTTTTTTGAATGTCTTTCCAAACTCTCATGATGTACACTGCTTAAAATTCGATCTTCACATAATTTTTCAATGCCATATGTGGTATTACAACACTTTTTAGGTATAAATGGTTGTTTAAAATGGTTTTTTTATTGTTTAAACAAATTTTTGAATGGTATATTGCTTTGAGTGAGGAAGGCAACACTTCCAATGCCATGTTGATTTTTTTAATACTTTTTGATTAAAAAATCATCCTAATTTTTTTTCATTTTCTTCTTATGCATCCAAAAAAACATAATATTCTCTTATATTCATCCAATATATATTTGGATGTGGAATATACAAACATATGTTTTACCATAAAGATAATGCAATAAAACAATTTCTTATTACCCTTTAAAAATGTGATTTTATTCAAATTTGTCCCAAGGGCCCACCACTATCATTGTGATTTGTCAACCCACACTTTATTTCTCTCAAACCACTCTCACCATTCTCTGATACCATTAATAGAACAAAAAAAGATTCATAAAATCTCTAATTCACAGAGGTTGAATTTTGTTCCCACTATGGTAGTAACAAGCATTTTGTTAATGCTAGTAAAAAGATAAAAGAGGGTGCCTTTACTCCATTAATCCTCAACATATAAAATACCACTTATTTATAGTTTTACCATGATTAATAAAATAAATAAATTCAACTACAAAAAAAATTGCAACCTCCTTTAACTTCCTATGGGAATATAACCTAAATCATGAATTACACATTTACCTAAATAACTTTAAGTAAACATAATCTATTCCAATGGGGTGTCTTTTATAAAGAATCATTCCCATTATTAAAAATTATTTTATGTTTTTTGGATTCACAAAAGAAATATACTAGCAATAAAGATATTTGAATGTAATATTGTAATGTTCATATTTTAGTAATGTAAAATAGTACTTTGACAATATAATTCATCTAAGCATGTGTAATAAATATAGCAAGTACCAAATAACTAAGGGATAAAAGAGAGCATATCTTGTTTGTTGTTATGTTCTAGAATTTCACAGTGATCAAGAATCATCATAGGGCTGCCCTAAAGATATTTACCTTGTTTGTTTTATATTATAACTATTTTTATCTATTGGATAGTTGCATCGATCAGGGATAGTAACATAGATGCTAGTGTTCACTTTTGACGTAGATGTCTAGTCAAAGATATGTACATGAATGGTTCTAAATTTGTATCAAGCCTATATTGTAACCTATGTAAATATTTTACATCATTGGATGTTTCTTCCTATGTACATGATCCAGATAATAATAAAAAACCTAGTTATTTTACATTGTTTCTCTTGTAACATGGTGAAAAGAGGTTAGTATCATGAGTTGAGCTAGCCCTAGAAACCCTATTTATTGCTAAATGTTGCATACATCTCCAATATTCCAAAGTGGACCTCAAATTTGCATGTAATTCTCCCTCCTAGGCATGTGTGTGAAATTGTAACAATGTGACTATATGTTCTTTCTCCTAGTAACCCTAGTACAAATAATGCAATAGTATATTTGACCTTTTGAATATTTTAGATATTTGATTAAGAGTTGTAGTGCAATTTGGTAGCTTGAAATGAATATTTATTTCCAATTAGATAGTTGTCTAAGCAAATTTTTAGGTGTGCTAATTAAACTATAGCCTTTGTAAGAACCTTTTTATTTTGAATTAGAACCTAGTGACGCATGGAAATCCAATACTAGGATGGGCAAAGAGGGATAACAAAATGGTCATAAAGTGAAGATACGAAAAAGGATAAAAAGATAATCTTGGATAGCTGTGTCATAGTTGGACATTAATGTCGACACTATTATCCTCAATAGATGCAAGTGTTGAGGGCTTAAATACATAGATAACATAAAATAATAGGTAGGTATCCATATCATACACTAGATTAATAGTAATAAACATAACATACAGGCCTAAGGGGTAGGTAAATCAAGTGAAATAAGATGAAACCAAAGAGGTCCATAAGAGACCACATCACTAGATGTCTAATTCTTAGTGAAAAGATATATCCATATAAGGAGAATATAAATATGTGTGATTGTACCAAAATGGGTGTCTATATTTACCCCCCTTTAATCTAGTAATACAATAACAACTAAAATTACCAGTTTGAGGAAAAGAAAATGCATACCTTGGTGTAAATAACACACCTTATCTTCACTTGAGATTTTCTTGAATATTTCATTTGAACATTACTTGAAACCAAGATTATGCCACAAATTAATCAATGTATATAATTTGTATGTATTAAATAATAAAAATTAACATAAATAAAGAGCATGGATAGAATACACATGTGTATATGTCAGATAGTGATGGTTCTGGAGTGTTGTAAACTGGAGAATTAGACATGGGTATTGAAACCACATCCATCTTCTAGCTAAGAAGGTGAGTGAGCCTAAAAATGGTCAAGTGGGTTGCACCCTAGTGTTGATGTACCTAGAGTAGAGATATTTTGGAGATGATCATGCCCCCAACTCAAAATATGAAGAGTGGTGCTTTTGCCATCGAGAGTATCATTTCCCAACTAGCACAACTTGAGTGTAAAAGATATGTATATGTATAGCTTGGTACAGGGTGAGTGATGTAATCAAGTCCATACAAAAACATGGTGAGACTGGATGACTTAATCCCTCTAATCACACAAAAAGAAGATCCAACCATTGCAGACGAGTAAGGCTCAATACAATCCATAAAAGTTTGACTAGGGTATCAATATGTAAAATTTTGTGATGTGGTAATAGTCCATAAAAGAGTTTTAGAATTTGAAACTAATTTGGATTTTGTAATATTAGGCACATATGCACATTGGATATGTCTCATGATGAAACTATGTATAAAAATTACTACCAATGTTGAATCTAAATCATATACTGTGTATTATTGACAATTTATAAACTGTTAAGTGTGGATAACATGATTCCAAAGCATGCCCCCACCATATATGTAAAAATTTGAAAACTGGAATAAGTACCAATGTAGAAGACATGTTTCCAAAACATGCCCCTTCTATAATCTAGAGGTGTTGAATGATAAATAAATGTAGAGACCATGTTTCCAAAGCATGCCTCCACTAAATCTGGAGAATGTGTAACTATAGTTGATTATGTAAAACATGTTTATAAACATGACCCTACTAAGATGGCCTCCCTTCTAGGAGGAGGTTATATAATGTTTGCTAGTTGTCTCCTCTCAAAAGGAAAACTAATAAGATGTCGACATTTTATGTAATTTAAAGATTCATATGGGTAGAGATGTTGACATTCTATGTAATTAAAATATTATTTCTACAAAAATCTAACTAGAACACCTAATTACACATTTACTTAAATAAATTTAAGTAAACTTAATTTATTCCAAAAATGTCTTTTATAAAAAAACATGCTTCTTATTATAAACTTAGTTCATTCACACAAGCTAAAGTTTAGACTTTGGATAAAATTCCTAATATACCCTAATGTGATCTAAATTTGGTTCTTGGACACATACCAAGTTGCTTCCTAAATATTTCAAATTTTACATTAAAAAAGGGTTTGGTGAAAATATTAATTATTTCATATTTAGTGGGGCAATAGATTGGTTCAAGTGTTTTCTTCGATACCAACATTCACAGATAATGACACTTAACATCCATGTGTTATCCATCTTGATTTCACTTTGATTATCAATGCATAAAGGTATATGATCAATCTTAGAGATTTGAATATCTTCAAGAATGTGATGTCGATAGACAATTTCTATGGAATCTTCCCATGTTACCATGTATTATGATTTTATTGATGAATTTGATGCAATATATTTCTTTATACAACACCATGAATGGAAGTTGAACCCATAGGCATAGTGCAACCTATTGTGGGCATTCAATCACCCTCACATCTGTCAAAATCAATATGCAATGCCCAACAAGTTTGAATTTATTGTTCTAGTAGTACTCAAGACCATATGCTTTTATTCTCTGAAGGTTATGAAGCACCCTTTTTGTTGCATTCCAATGACTTTCTCTGAACTCATGCATAAACCTTAATATAATTCCCATCATCAAATATATATCAGATTGGTGATCATCAAGTATATTAATCCTATCACTAATTTCCTATATTTTGTGCCATCAAGAAATGCACCAACATCATCCTTAGACAATTGTACGTCATTTTCCATCGGAGTGAGAGTAGGTTTTAAATCATTCATATTGATCCTTTTTAATAAATAAAAAATGTATTTAGTATGTGCAATGAAAATACTTTTATCTTTCTTATTTCCTTCAATGCCAAAATAAAATTGTAAATTTCTAAGATTTGTTATCTCAAACACATAATTTTGGTTCCTTATTTATGGACATGTTATCATTTTCATCATTGCCTATTATGAACAAGTCATCGACTTAGAGAATAAGAATTACCAACTTATTTACCTGCATGTGAATATAGATATTATCATTAGATTCACTATGCATAAAGATAATTTCCTAAAAGTAGGAATCCTTTTTTGCATACCAAACTCTCGATGCATGTTTGAGTTAATATAATGCTTTGATAAATTTACACACTTTATGCTCAACACCAACCTATTTAAATCCTTTTAGCTATGTCATATATGTTTCTTCATTTAAATCACCATTCAAAAAGGCACTTTGACATCTATTTGATTTTTGTTCCACCCATTTTGTGTTGTTAAGGAAATAACCATTTGGATTGTGTACCATTTGGTAGTGGGTGAAAATTTTTCTTCATAATCTATACCTTCTTGTTTCAGATAACCTTTCACAGTAAGTTGTGTCTTGTGTTTGTCAATGGAGCCACTAGACTTGTATTTTATCCTATATAATCATTTGTATCTTATGGGTTGAATGTTTTGAGTATAATCAATTGAAATCCAAGAATGATTATTCATAATGGCATCATATTCAAATTGAAATTTAGTTTTCCAAACTTGTTTAGTAGAAGCTTCCTCAAAAGTAGATGGCTCTATGTAAAGAGTAGAAATCATAGCATAATTTATCTTTTTGAAAGATCTCTAGGGACATATTTTACCAACTTCACTTGATTTCAAGTTATAAAAAATTACTTTAAGACCACTTAGGTTAATTTTGAAAATTTTCAAGATCAGGGATACTAGAAGTCTATGTATGTGTATGTCAAGAATTAAGTAGCATAAAGACTTAATTTTTTTTTGGAATTTTATAAGTAATCGTTTTCCAAATTTGAATAAGTTTCTACCTATGAAACATAAAAATGGAAGGGACATTTGGTTTACTTAAATCAATCTAATACCACAACTGATGAAAGTTAGAGTCATGTTTAAATCCCTTAGCCTGTAGACATATATGTATCTTCTTATCTATCCTATCACATTTTGAATCAATGTATTTAGTGTTCATAGTACCAAACTCATCAAAAGTAGATTTATACTTAGTATGAATTTGCATGTATCCTGTGAAAGTAAATGATACCCTATTTTTTATTCAAAATACCCTATAAACATACATTTTATGTTGTGTGGTTCTAACTTAATTCTATGTTCATTAGAAACTAAAACATATCAAGTACATCAAAAAATTTTCAATTATTTTACCTTAGGCATGAATTCATTCCAAGCTTCATAGGTAGTTTGATCTAAAATAGCAACAATTGTATCAATAGCTTGAACCCAAAACTTGTCATCAAGTTGTTTGTAATATAGCATTGCCCAAGATGAACCTTTTAAAGTTCTATTCATATTTTCATAAACTCAATTTTTATATGGAGTATAAGTATTATTGTATTGATGTTTGATTCCATTTTCTTGGAAATAATATAAAAATTCATTTGAAGTGTATTCAACACCATTATATGCATAAAGTGTATCCAATTTCAAACTAGTTTATGTTTAAACTAAGTTTAACCATTCAACAAACTTAGTGAAATCCTTTGATTTATTCTTCACAAAAAAGACCCATGTCATCATATAAAAATAATCAATAAACAAGATAAAATTTTTGTACCCTTGAATGGATGACTTCTTCATATCACATACATCACTATGAACTAACTAATATGTTAGCTCTTTAAAAATAATTCTTAGGAAAGATTTGCTTGTTTTTTTCACTAAAACACATGATTCACAAAGAATTTTATCTCTTTAAAAATTAGGCAAACCATACACCATGTTAAGTCTTTGTAATTACATCAAAGAGTGAACATTTAAATGGCCATATCATAGATGCCACAAATGTTATGTGGACATTGAACCTATTTCAACTACTACTGCTAGTTCTTATGTAGGAGGAAATACTCTGCAATGTAAATGAGCTAAGTTCCCATATTATAACTAGTTTATACTATTTGATACCCTTTTTTGAAAGATTTAATGTAAATGAGTCCATTTTCTAACACAATTTGATAGTATTTCTTGTGAATTTTGACCAAAGAAAGAATATATTTATTTAAAATAGGAACATACCAAAATTATACAAATACTAAGTGGCACCATTTGGAATAGAAATGTGAATGGAACCAAATCCTTGTGGAATATGAATATATGATTTTGCTAAAGATACATGGGAGAGAGATGCTTATTTGAAAGTCTAAAATAAATCTCATCAGTATGTCATATGTTTGGTAGCACTTGTATCTAATACCTAAACATCCATGAATTCATCTCGTGCCTCAAATTCTAAGTAAGCTATATTATATAAGGATATAAATATTTACTCATACACAACATTCCCTGATTTCTCATATTCATGTTGTGCATCTTGACAAAAACTAGATTTATACATTTTCTGAGGTTTGTGAATCTTATCAAAAGTAATCCTACCTTGAAATGCAATGTGGTCATATTTACCACACCCATGACATTGAATATTTAATCTTCCTCTACATTTAATCCTATATGGACATTGACCTTATCCTCTATCACTCATTTGATTAGAATGAAAATGGATATTGTATTGTTGATTAGTATAATTATTTTGATTTTGATAGTATCATCTTCCTATGATTTTAAATATTCCTTCCCTTTAACTCCTACCCCCTCTATAACTCTTCCCTCCATAAATTTTTTGACTAAAATGTGAAGTATTAGGATTAGACTCTATAATATGGGATTCCTCTACATTCATCTCGGGTAGAGATAGATCATGTTGGATGAGGAATTCCAAAAGTTTTTAAAAATTTATCCCAATGATCTTATCATAAATATGAAGCATTTTAACAAAGTGTTTATAAGAATCAAGAAGTCCTTTCAATGCAGAAGTCAGTATTAAATCATTAACAAGTTTACCAAAACCTATCGTAGTGTATTATGTTGTGATGTTTTTAACTTTGACATATATGATCCCATATCCTCATCATTAGCTAAGGACAACTTGAAAAATTGCATATGCATGTTTATCTTCTATGTTTTAGTTTTTTATCATACAAGTCAGAGAGTGTTTTCCATGTAATATAAGTTCAATGTGTATTCTTGATGTGGATATAGTTATCTATAGTGCAAAAACATTTGATTAGAGCTAGGGCCTTAGAGTCCTTTAGATTAAACATATCATTTTTTTTTGTGTGCAGTAGGTAACATGGGGTTTTTGAATTTTATGACATCCCACAACTCATTAAACACTATTGACACTTCCATTAAACATTTCTAGTTAGCATAATTATAAATCATTAAACGGTCATTATCAAAAAATAAATTTTTAATATTAGGCATTTTTAATGAAATGAATGTTCAATATGAAAAATGCTTCTCACAACCCAAAAAATAAAATCACACTTGTACACTTTCAAAAAATATTTTTATGGAGCTTTACACTTAACCTCTGCATATATTATGCATTAGATTTTTTCTTATGGGTTTTAAATTTAACCATACCAAAAAATAGTGAGAAATACACCTTTATGTCTCCAATATTACACCTTTTCACTCCTTAATATTCACATTACAAAATATATGTCACTTTAATAATGGAATATTCTCAAAATATTACAATTTAAAAAAAATGACCAAGAATCAACTTTGGAGGGGTGTGAACCTTGGACCTCCCACTTGCTAGGGGACACACAAAATAACAATCACCACTTACTCTACAAGTATTTATGAGATAGAAAATCAAGATATTGAATTTAAATGATATTTTTTCAAGTTTTAATTTATTCTATGTATTTTTTAAAAATTACTTGTGCATGTAAAGATACCCTCACTCATGTAAACTACTAAAGAGAATGTAGAGGGGCCCACTTACACATTTTTTAGGACTAAACATTGATTGCTTCCACATGGCATTTTAATGCCTTAGTGTGGCATTCTAATGCCTTCCTATGTAATTCCAACACCTTCCAACACCATAGCAAATTTTGTTATATCCTTTCTAATGCAATCAACATAAATTTAAATGATTTAATCTATCATGCAATGAAATCCAATGCTTTACTCTATTTTTCAATGCTTTGTGAAGTTTTTTTATGCTTTTTTGAATGTCTTTCCAAACTCTCACATTGTACATTGCTCAAAATTTGATCTTCACTTAGTTTTCAATGCCATATGTGGTATTCCAACACTTTTAAGGTATAAATGGTTGTTAAAAATGATTTTTTAAATGTTGTAACTAATTTTTGAATGGTATAGTGTTTTAAGTGAGGGAGGTAATACTTCCAACACTGTATTGATTTTTTTAATGTTTTTCAACAAAATTACCATCCTTGGGAAATTTTGAATGTTCTTCTTATGCCTCCAAGCAAACACAAAATTCTCTTAGATTCATTCAATATATATTGGATATAAATGTGAAATATATAAACAAATGCTTAACCACAAAAATAATGCAATACAATAATTTATTATTACCCTTTCAATGTGTGATTTTCTTCAAACTTGTCCCAAGGGCCCACTACTACCATTGTGTTTTGTCAACCCATAATTTATTTCTCTCAAACCACTCTCACCATGCTTTGATACTGTTGGGTGAATATTTTGTCAATCAGCTAACTGATGAGCAAAATAAGTCTCTTCAACCATAGCATAGGGAAATTTGTCAGCCAGATGTGCAGGTTTACTACATCAAAAGGGGACAAATCTCTCCTCTCATCAAGGGGAGGTTCCTTGTAAATATGGAAGAGCTATATACTATATATGTAAGCCAAAAATAACACTCAGGGGTAGGATAAATCATACATCTCTCTTTTTTTAGAGATGATGCTCACAAATCAAAGGAGAAATCCTAATGAAATGATAGAAAGCACTCCTCTTCTTTTAGAAGTGCTATTTAGTAGACAAAAGGAACCTTTCATGTGGTGACAAGTAACTGTAACAGGGCGCAGTGACACAATAGGATGAAATGTAGCACAAAGTCTCCACCTCGACTGCCAAAAAGTGAAATACAAAGGACAATGAGGGCACAAAGTCATCCCAAGGTCCTTTACATGGAAACAAAATACGAAGGATAATGAGGGTATAAAGTTGTCCCAAGATCCTTTACATAGGAATAGAAAGAAAACACACTAAAGGCAATTGTGGGGGCACAAAGTCTCTCCACAGCTGGCTTTAGGACACCTTCCTGATTACTTTCACTAATTCTACTTATTTAATTAAATAGACAAAAAATGTATTAAGGAAATAAACATAAGAACAATTTCCCCAACAACCAAGCTATTCCAGCACAAAGTCTAAAAAGTCACTTGTTTTCTTATTCAAATAACAAAATATGATCAAAAATCTGAGCTCAAAGTCTCAGTAATGCCTTTCAATCTGGGTAGAGTTTTATTTCTGATAACAAAGAGGAATCCTTTAAAATAATAAGAAAGAGTCCAATATATAGTGCTTCAAGAAAGACTTGGGCACTTTATTTCACAAAAATGTGTTACGATGCATTCAATGCCTTTAATGCATTTTAAATTCTATCCATGGGCTATGCTAGAATCGAGCATCAATTTTAAATATGGGCCGCTTGATGTGTTTCCTTATGTGTGCATAGCTATTCACTCTACTCAATGTAGAAAAATAAGCTGCACCATTGAATGTTCACGCTCTCTGATGTCCACCTAGTAGACTGCTTCACCTTCTAGAAACATATCCCATGCATGGATATTTTTGATCCTTCTTCATCGTTCCTCCTTTCTTGGCTGTATTTTGCCCTTTTCTGTGCGATCTGAGCTCTCATGCTATCTCTTTGGCCAGTCACTGAATTTGTTCATAGTGTTTGTGCTTAAGCCTACAAAGATCAACAACTATTTCATTGACACAAATTTGACGTGTTTGGGTCCGTCATTGTTTGAAAGCTAACGGCTAGTTGGTTGCCCTGAATTTGATGGTTGTGGGCCCGTCATCCTCCTTAGCAATTCCTTCATGTCTTTCCCACTTGCTTTGGCCAATTTTTTCTGATCTTAACAAGTGACATGTGGCAGCATCTGCTGAGCTTATAGAATCTTTGGGTGCTTTTTGAGAGTCCTGCAGAAGATGACATGTGGCAGCTTCTACCAAGCTCATAGAAACACTGTAGAAACATTTGGGACTCTTTTGGATTCACGTAGATGATGACACATGGCATGATTCACTCAAGTTTAGCCACTTACCTAGGATCCACCATAGTCCTTACTCAATAAAAGGAAGAAGCTACAGATGTTGCCACTTGGCAGCCTCTGCTAAGCTTTGTAGATGACACGTGGCACATTTCACTGCTTTAAGAGTTACTAGAAACTATGTCCTGGAAGATGACACTTGGTAGCTTTCACTTTGACTTTATAAGGGACACATGGCAGCTTCTGCTACACTTTGAGGTTTGATCTTTCCCAAAGGGAAATTTCCCTTCGGGGTCTTTGAGAAAAGGTCCACTTTCCTTGGCTAGAGCCTCCCATAAGGGTACCTACCCTTTTGGTGGTCTTGGGATGGCCTTCAGGCTTTAATTTTCTTAGTGAGCTTTTGCTCCTTCAGCAAAATTTTCCTTTGGATAAAAAGTCTGAAGGAATTCCTTTGGATAATTTGTCTAAATGAAATCTTCCTTCGCTTTGCCTCTGCTTTCCATTAGGCTTTCTTTCGGTGGGCTTTTGTCTTTGCTTCGGGCTTATTTCTTCGGACAAAATTCCAAAGGAATTCCTTTGAACATTTTGTCTGAAGGAATTTCTTCGAACATTTTGTCTGAAGGAAATGCCTTAATCATTTTGCCTTAGTCAATTTTTCACGTTCTTTTCCCAAAAGAGAACTGTGCCCTCCGCAAGGACTGTTCAAGCCCAAAAATATCCTTTAGACTTTTGCAACGGTCCATTTGTGTCTCACCTACCCTCCACAAGGGTTTTTTGTCTTTGGTTCACTTTTTTGAAGGAATTCTCTTTGTCTGCTTTTGCTAGTTACCCTTTGCAAGGGCACTCATCTTAGTTCACTACCCTCTGCAAGGGCACTCTTTCCTTCAGCTTAGGGACAACCCCTTGAACCTATCGATTGAACTGACCTTGGTTCAATGATTCAATGGTTCAATATAGCATTTGAGGCCATATTTTTGTCTAAGTCTTTTGATTGCTTTGAAACAAATTGAACCCGTTGAACCTTTTTGGCTCAAGTTTCAAGGTTCAATGGTTCAATCTCTTTCTTGTGTCCCACTCATTCACTTGACTACTTGAACCAAATGCTTTGAAACAAACCGCGTTGAACTAGTTGAACTTGTTGAACCCTTGAACTCGAGTGGTTTAATGGTTCAACAGTTTAATGGTTCAAGCCTTCTTCTCTTTGATAAGTATTTTGAAGCCATTGAACCTTAAAGCGGTTAAACTTTGAACCTTTGTCGAAGCACTTAACTCTTGCTGATGATGTTGAACCTTTGAACCCATTGAACTCGTTGAACCAAAATGGTTCAAGGTTCAACAGTTCAATGGTTCAAACACTGCATAAAAGCTTTGTCGATGAACTCTTTTGGTTGAACCAAGGTATTGAACCAATCCTAAAAATGACTAAATGTTGGAAACTTGTTCTTTTGATTGAACTCGCCTGTAGAAGCCTTTGAACCTGTCGAACTTGCTAATTTCAAGCATGTTGAGTCCATAGAAACATATTTGTAGAGTTCATAGATTCCTTCTTGCAGAGTCCGTAGATTTCTTCTTGTGAAGTCTGTAGAATTGAGTCCATAGATTTAAGCCTATAGAGTCCATAGATTCAAGCCTATAGAGTTCATAGATTCAAGCCTGCAGAGTCTGTAGAATTGAGTCCGTAGATTTAAGCCTGTAGAGTTCGTATATTCAAGCTTGCAGAGTCTGTAGATTCAAGCCTATAAAGTCCATAGAAATCTAAAAAATCTTGAATAATGAAGAATTTGAATGCCCAAAATAATTTTTGAGAAGGGGAGAGAGGATTTTGGTCTGTTGGACCAAAATAGTTCAAATGTTGTTACAAAAATGAGTGATATTTTTGGGGGACAACATTTGGCTTCAGTTGGGGAACTTCCTTCAGTTGGAATAGCTAAGGGGAGTAGAAACCAAAATCTCTAGTTCCTTGAAGTATGCCATTGGGCTATGGAGTCATGCTACCCAAAAAGAAAGGCTCCAAAAAAATGAAAATGAACAACACAAAGTAGAAACAAAGATTATAAAAATATACATATGTACAGATGAAATTATCTGATACTTTAAGAGTTGAAGTGCTTCAGATGCTGCCCATTGTAAGGTAGAGAGAAGAGTGTGTCATCTTGATATTTTATCAAGAAATTGTTTTCACCATTGAGCTGATGGATAATAAATGGGCCTCTCTAAAGAGAATAAAACTTCCCATGCATCCCTTTTGGTTCTCTTCTCTTGTCCCACAGTAGGACTTGATCTCTAACTTGGAAATCACAATTTTTTGCCTTTTGGTTGAAGAGCTTCTTCACTAGACTTTGATGGGCAGAAATTTGGTCCACCACCATAGTTCTCTGCTCATCAAGCTCAGTCAAACACATGATCCTCTTATCAATGGAGGTTTCATATGTTTGATCTTCAATTGCCTTAGCCAATTTTAATGCTGGAAATTCCAAGGTAATTCGTATCTCAACATTGATATCATAAAGAAGTTGGAAATTAGACGTACCAATTACCTTTTTTGGTGTAATTCTATCTACCCACAAAGCATCAACCAATGCTTTATGCCATGTCCTTTGGTTGTCATCCACCAGCTTCTTGATGATAGTCATCAAGTTCTTGTTACTTGATTCAGCGTGTCCATTCCCTTGTGGAAAGTAATCAGAAGAGTGAGAGAGGGTGATCCCATAGTAAAAATAGAACTGAGTGGTCTCCTAGGAAGTGAAACAAGCTATGTTATCTATGAGAATATTGGTTGGGACCCCAAAATTGGAAATGATATTCTCCTTGAGGAAATTGCACACTACTTCTGAAGTAGCATGCTTGGTTGGGATAACTTCCACCCACTTGGTGAAGTAGTCAGTTGTTGTAATGACATAATCATGTCCAGCACTTGAAGATGGGTTTACATCTCTAATAAAATTAATTCCCCATTGATATAATGGTTCGTCTATGACCACTGGCTTGAGAGGTAGAGCAGCTAACTTGGGTCTCCCAACAAACTGCTGGCACAGTTCACATTTTCTTACCCACTTGTATGCATCTTGAAAAAGAGTAGGCCAGTAATACCTGGCTCATAGAATTTTATGGGCAGTCACAGAAGCAGAAAAATGTCCTCCATAGGCTAGATTTTAGAAAGATTTCAAAAGTTGGCTTTGTTGTTCCTTGTCCACACAGTGAAGGGACACTCCATCAAGGCTCCTCTTGTACAGGCCATTGTCCTAAAGGACAAAATTGGTAGCTTTCAATTTGATAGTCCTCCTTTATTTGTAAGATAGGTGAGTAAGACACTCACCATAAGTAAGGAAATGAGCAATACCTGAATACCACTCATTCATGGTGGAGACAAAAATGACTGTCGGTGTGTCTTCCACCTTTGCTTCTTCATGCTCTGTTTCTTCTGGTTTGTTATCAACAATTAATTGGCATAGGCCTTTTCCCCATACTAGCTTTGTTGGCTTGATGACTAGATAAAACTCCTGGATCTTTGCAATCCAATTGCCTCTTTTTGTCCCAAACTCCTACTGAGTTAGTATGGATTTGATTGTGGTATCAGGAACTAAGGCAGTAGTGTGAGAATTCAAGATGTAGAAGTGAAAATGCTTGACTACCTTCACCACTGCATAAACATGCTTATCCATGTTTAATCACTTCAGCTCATAAGCTTTAAGAGGATAGCTCATGAAATAAATGGGAGATTCCATACATTCTTTATTTTTTTGAACCAGAATTGCTGAAAGTGTGTGTTCAAAAGCATAACTGTATATGATGAACTCTTTGTTCTAGTCTGGACAAACTAGAATTGGGGCATGGGCAATGGCAGTCTTGATATTCTCAAATGATGACTTTCCTTCTTCAGTCTAGCTAAAGGTGGCCTTTCCCTTCATCATGTTTACAATGTGTCGAGTCTTCTTAGTAAACTCGAGGATGAACCTTCGTAATAAATTCACCTTTCTGAAGAAAGAGTGAATAACAGTCTTACTTGTAGGCAAGGTAAGCTCTTGGATAGACTTGACTCTATCTGAGTCAATCTTTATGCTTATTTTGGACACAATGTGTTCGAGAAGTTTCCCTTTTGTTACTCCAAAAATTGACTTTTTGGGGTTCAAGGAAATGCCATTCTAGCGATAGCGCTCCAGCACTTGTTGCAAATGGCATATATGATCCAGGCAATACTTATAAAAGATGATCAAATCATCAAGATAAACTACAATGAACTTACCCATCTCATCCTTGAAAGCAAGGTCCATTGCTCTCTGAAAGGTGGCACCAACATTTATCAAGCCAAAAGGCATCCTTCTATATGTAAACGTCCCCCAAGGTGTGGTGAAGGCTGTCTTGTACTGGTCTGTTTCACTAACTTCAACTTGATTGTATCTTGAGAAGTTGTTTAGCATTGATAACATCTCTAAGCCTGTCACTATCTGAAGCACTTGATCCATGATGGGCAAAGGATAGTTATCCTTTAAAATTGACTGATTCAAATTCCTAAAATCCACACAGATGCAAATTTTGCCATTCTTCTTCCTCATAGGGAATATGTTGGCAATCCATGTGGAATGATGGATTGGGAAAATTATCCTAGCATTCAACATTTTCTATATCTCAGACATAATAGTACATGTTATCTTTGGATTATACTTCTAGGATTTCTACTTGTAAGGGACCGAATTATCCATGAGAGGAATTTCATGGTGAATTTCCTCAGGTCTGAGTGACTTCAGATCATCATAAGAATACACCAAAACATCCATGTAATGGTGAAGTAGGTTAGTAAATTTGAGTTTCTCCTTCAGATTACAGCACTTCCCAATGTTCACCATCTTGGGATTTTCCTTGGTACCCAAATTTATCTGATCAAACCCCTGGGAGGAGTTTGAATCCAATTGTTGCTATTTGACAAACTTGTCATGCTTGTCAAATAGTTTCTCAAGAGAGACCAATCTTTTAGGAATCTTATTCCCTTTTAGCTGTAGGAATTCTTCACCTGTGTCTGAATTCATTTTAGGAGCTGATTCAAGTTTTTGGAGCTTACTGCCTTCGAAGTGAAGATGTTCAAAGCTATCTTTTTATTCTAGAAAGGTGATGATTTGGTTTTCATCATTGAACACTTGCCAATAATTGGCATTATCAGGCACACTTGGTCTAAAGAGCAATTCAATAGTGTACCTATTTCCTTTGAAGTCTAGGTGAGGAACTAAGAGGGTTGCTGAAATAACTAGTGCATCAGCTCGGTAATTAAATTCCCTAGGTATGGTAGAGATGTTGAAATCATCAAAGGTCTCAATTTGATCCCAGACTAGATTGTGGTAATGGCGTAATCTCTCATTTTTGGTTTGATACAGGTTCCTTACCTAAAAAACCACTACTTCAACATCTCCTTTGGCATAAAGGAGTTTGATGCCTTTATCTCGAGTAGCCTTCAATCCAAGCAATAGAGATTCATACTTAGCTGTGTTATTGGTGTTGCTGAACTACAACTTGTATGAAGAAGGAAAAATATCTCCTTGAGGAGATATCAACACAATCCCAGCCCCTGAGCTGGTAGAAGAATTGCTGCCATCAAATTCCAAGATCTAAACATCATCAAAAACTGATCTTTCCTTAGATTTCTTCTTGTTTGGAAAGGGGATTTATTCTATGCTTGCACTGTGCTCTCTCATATCTTCTATTATTTCATCTAAGTTAATTCTTGGATCATCACCTATAGGACTTTCATCTACTGAAACATGAATATCCTCTGTGGTTAAGAAGTAATTACCCATGCCTAAAGATTCAAACAGAATTTGAGCTTCAGGGGCTGATGTCTGAGTGACAACATATTTTGATTCCTTTTCAAGAAGTAGCCTCTACATGATGCCTTTGACATGGATCCTTTCTTTAGATAGGTCCATGCTCAATTCTCCACCAACATCTTTGCAAAAATTTTACCCTAGAAGAATGCCATATGAGGCTGAAACATCGGCCACCAAGACTATCATCTTGATTCTTTTGTCTGGGAATGCTACAAATGCAAATTGGGCATATTTGATTTGTCCTAGTAGAGGTACTTGTTTTTTATCTATAGAAAAACATCTCCCAAAGGTTTTGGTCAGTGTGAGTCTAAGAGATTCTGCCACCTTGGTAGGCATGATGTTGTCAGATGCACCTGAGTCTATGATGCAATTACTCAATTTGTAACCATTTATCAATAGGGAAACATAGAAAGGCTCTATTTTTCAAAGGGCAGCTGGAGGAGTAATGAAAAGATTGTTTAGGATGGACATGTTTCTTAGGGGATCATGAGTTACTTTCCTAATCTCTTGTCCTATAGGGACAACTTTATTCTTCACACACTCCAACTTGTCCAACTGCTCGGGATTGGATTACAAGAATTCAAATTTAGACATTTGAATTTTGTCTTCTTGACATGGTCGATTATGTCAAATGACTGAAATGGACTAGAAATAGAGGAAGACAGTTCATCTTTCTAGTTTTTAGGAGGGGGGATTAGTCTGTGGAATTGAAGTTGGAGATAGAGGAATGCTTGATGTACTTACCTTTTTATTACTCACTGGGTCCTTTAGCTAGAAAGGCAGAGAAGTTCCTCGTTTGGAAATTGATATTGCAGGTTGAGAACTCTCCCCTATTTTTCCTTTATCAGCTTGTTGGGCTGACTGGTTCTGGGACCAGGTGAATACATCATATGATCCATCAACTACTTCACCTTTACCTCTGGGTTCATCCTGGTAATTCAAGAAACCAATGTTGGAGTCACCAACTGAATCTTCTTGATCTTCTTCAAGGAGATCAATGTCATTTTCTTGGTTCAATTCAGGTTGGAAAGAGAAATTAGATTCTATTTCGAGATATCCAACTGCTGAATTGGTTGGGGGTGCTTCAATGACAAGTTTCCCCTGTGGGGGAGGAAGACGATTTGGCTATCCTTGATTTTTGGTAGCATTGCCTTGGCATGAATAATTAGGGAATGTCCTTCTCAGCATATCTCTATACGAAGGAGCTGAAGATATCCCTTGTGCCATTTGCTACCTAAGAGCTAGCAACTCATTTGCCAGCTTCTACACCATTAGATCAGTGGTACCTGTAGATGGATATTCAAAAGATGAAGAAGATTTACCTCTGTTATTATCTCTCCTTATCTTTCTTGCCAAGATAAGATCATCTTCCACCTCAGTGGCCAAATCTTGAGCTATAGCAAGGTCTATTTGGCCAACATGTTTCAGTAGAAAATTAACTTTAGGCAGTTGTGAGTTGATGAAGAAGCATTTAAGGTTTGTAGGTGTTGGTTGAGAAATTATAGAAATCCTATTCCTCAATTTGTCATACTTGGCTATGAAATCCCTCATTGGTTCATGAGGCTCCTTCTTCATTTATGTGAGTTGAGCCAATAGGGCATGCGCATCTTTTGCAGGCTTGAATCTAGCTTCAAACTTGGCTTTGAGGGTGTTTCAGTCAGTCACAGTCTAGGCCTGTAAATGATAGAACCAGTCTGCAGCAGCACCTTGTAAAGTTTTCATGAACAGCCTGACTTCTACATCCTCATACTCCACACCTATTACGCCACAGGCTATGCTGAAGGTTGCAATATGTTCATCAGGATGAACCTTCCCATCACCATAGAATTTGGGGAAATTTTTCCTTGAACTGCATGGTAGCTCATGTAGAGGTGGATTTAAATTGAGTGGGCCAAAAGAGTTACCCCAAGGACCTTGAAATGCCATTGTATGACTATGGAAAGGTGGGATAAAAAATCTCAGAGGGGTAAGTATTGACAAAGCTTTATTAATAGTGGAAATGGATGCTTTGCCTGGTAATAGAGACTTGACTTTAGTAGGAGGAAAGATCCTGGTTCATTGGATGTGAGATGATGAAGGAAATATATCAAAATTACTTTGTTGTACCAACTCGAATACAGGGTCAACAATACCTTGGGCTCTTTGGCTTCTGGTATAGCATGGAGTTGCTAGATTGTAGGATAAAAATGAGAAAGAACTGGCCCTGCTTCAGCTTAAAGCTTGACGCTTCAAACTATGCATTCTATCCCAGTTGGCATGGAGGTAAAGGGAGATGGTAAGGATATAATGATAATGGGTAAGACATAGAATGAAGTCACCAGAGTCTATAATGGATAAGGGCAGGGACTGTTTCAATCTAGAACTTGAGGCTTCAGATTGCACGTAAATTCCTAGTGGAGTCACCAAAAATTGTTGGGTGAATATTTTGTCAATCAGCTAACTGATGAGAAAAATAGGTCTCTTCAACCACAACATAGGGAAATTGGTCAGCCAGATGTGCAGGTTTACTACATCAAAAGGGGACAAATCTCTCCTCTCATCAAGGGGAGGTTCCCTGTAAATATGCAGGAGCTATATACTATATATATAAGCAAAAAATAACACTCAAGGGTAGGATAAACCATACATCTCTCTTTTTTTAGAGATGATGTTCACAAATCAAAGGAGAAATCTTGATGAAATGACAGAAATCAATCCTCTTCTTTCAAAAGTGTTGTTCAACAAATAAAAAGAACCTTTCATGTGGTGACAAGTAACTGTAACAGGGCGCAGTGACACAACAGGACGAAATGTAGCACAAAGTCTCCACCTCGACTGCCAAAGAGTGAAATATGAAGGACAATGAGGGCACAAAATCATCCCAAGGTCCTTTACACAGAAATAAAATATGAAGGATAATGAGGGCACAAAGTCATCCCAAGATCCTTTACACAGGAATAGAAAGAAAACACACTAAAGGCAATTTTGGGGGCACAAAGTCTCTCCACAGCTGGCTTCAGAACACCTTCCTAATTACTTTCACTAATTCTAATTATTTAATTAAATGCACAAAAAATGTATTAAGGAAACAAACATAAGAGCAATTTCCCCAACAACCAAGCTATTCCAGCACAAAGTCTAAAAAGTCACTTGTTTTCTTATTCAAATAATGAAATATGATCAACAATCTGAGATCAAAGTCTCAGTAGTGACTTTCAATTTAGGTAGAGTTTTGTTTCTAATAACAGAGAGAGATCCTTTAAAATAATAAGATAGAGTCCACTATATAGTGCTTCAAGAAAGACTTGGGTGCTTTGTTTCACAAAAATGTGTTACGATGCATTCAATGCCTTTAATGCATTTTAAATTATGTCCATCAACTATGCTAGAAATGAGCATCAATTTTAAATATGGGTCACTTGATGTGTTTCCTTATGTGTGCATAGTTGTTCACTCTACTCAATGCAGAAAAATAGGCCACACCATTGAATGTTTATGCTCTCCAATGTCCACCTGGTGGACTACTTCACCTTCTAGAAACATATCCCATGCATGGATATTTTTGATCCTTCTTCATTATTCCTCCTTTCCTGGCTGTATTTTGCCCTTTTCTATGCTATCTGAGCTCTCAGGCTATCTCTTTGGCTGGTCACTGAATTTGTTTACAGGGTCTGTGCTTAAGCTTGCAAGGATCAATAGCTGTTTCATTGCTATAAATTTGACGTGTTTGGGTCTGTCATTGTTTGAAACCCAACGGCTAATTGGTTACCCTAAATTTGATGGTTGCGGGCCTGTCATCCTCCTTAGCAATTCCTTCATGTCTTTCTTACTTGCTTTGGCCACTTTCCATTGATCTTAACAAGTGACACATGGCAGCATCCACTGAGATTATAGAAGCTTTGGGTGATTTTTGAGAGTCCTGTGGAAGATGACACATGGTAGCTTCTACCGAGCTCATAGAAACACTGTAGAAACATTCAGTACTCTTTTGGATTCACATGGACGATGACATGTGGCACATTCTGCTTGAGTTTAGCAATTTACCTGGGACCCACCACAGTCGTTACTCAATAAAAGGAGGAAGCTTCGGATCTTTCCACTTGGCAGCCTCCACTGAGCTTTGTAGATGACACATGGCACATTTTGCTGCTTTAAGAGTTACTAAAAATTGTGTCCTGGCAAATGACACTTGGCAGCTTCTACTTTGACTTTATAAGGGACATGTGGTAGCTTTCGCTGCACTTTGAGGTTTGATCTTTCCTGGAGGGAACTTGCCCTTTGGGGTCTTTGAGAAATGGTCCACTTTCCCTGGCTAGAGGCTCCCGCAAGGGTACCTACCCTTTTGGTGGTCTTGGGATGGCCTTCAGGCTTTAATTTTCTTGGCAGGCTTTTGCTCCTTCGACAGACTTTTCCTTTGGACAAAAAGTTTGAAGGAATTCCTTCGAACAATTTGTCCAAAGGAAATCTTCCTTCACTTTGCCTCTGCTTTCCATCAGGCTTTCTTTTGGTGGGCTTTTGTCTTTGCTTCAGGCTTATTTCTTTAGACAAAAGTCTGAAGGAATTCCTTCAGACATTTTGTTTGAAGGAAATGCCTTAATCATTTTGCCTTAGTCAATTTTTCGTGTTCTTTTCTTGAAAGAGAATTGTGCCCTCTGTAAGAACTGTTTAAGCCCAAAAATATCCTTCAGACTTTTGCAACGGTCCATCTACTCCTCGCCTTCCCTCCGTAAGGGTTGTTTGTCTTTGGTTCACTTTTTCGAAGGAATTCTCTTTGTCCACTTTTTCTCGTTGCCCTCCGCAAGGGCACTCAGCTTGGTTCACTACCCTCTGCAAGGGCACTCTTTCCTTCAGCTTAGGGACAACCCCTTGAACCTGCTGATTGAACTGACCTTGGTTCAATGATTCAATGGTTCAATCTTGCATTTGAGGCCATCTTTTTCTCTAAGTCTTTTGATCACTTTGAAACAAATTGAACCCGTTAAACCGTTGAACCCGTTTAACCTTGTTGGTTCAAGGTTCAATGGCTCAATGGTTCAATGGTTCAATCTCTTTTTTGTGTTCCACTCATTCACTTGCCCGCTTGAACCAAACTCTTTGAACCAAACCGTGTTGAACCAGTTGAACCATTGAACCTGAGTGGTTCAATGGTTCAATGATTCAATGGTTCAAGCCTTCTTCTCTTTGATAAGTGTTTTGAAGCCGTTGAACCTTGAAGCGGTTGAACTTTGAACCTTTGCCGAAGTGCTTAACTCTTGCCGATGACATTGAACCTTTGAATCCATTGAACCTATTGAACCAAAATGGTTCAAGCTTCAATGGTACAATGGTTCAATGGTTCAAACAATGCATAGAAGCTTTGCCGATGAACTCTTTTGGTTGAACCAAGGCATTGAACCAATCTTGAAAATGACTAAGTGTTGGAAACTTGTTATTTTGATTGAACTTGCATGTAGAAGCCTTTAAACTTGTTGAACCTACTGATTTCAAGCATGTTGAGTCAGTAGAAACATATTTGCAGAGTTCATAGATTCTTTCCTGTGGAGTCTGTAGATTCCTTCCTGCGAAGTTCGTAGAACCGAGTCTATAGATTTAAGCCTGTAGAGTCTATAGATTCAAGCCTGTAGAGTCTGTAGATTCAAGCCTATAGAGTCTGTAGAATTGAATCTATAGATTTAATCCTGTAGAGTCCGTAGATTCAAGCCTACAGAGTCCATATATTCAAGCCTGTAGAGTCCATAGAAATCTGAAAAAGCTTGAATAATGAAGAATTTGAATGCCCAAAACAATTTTTGAGAAGGGGAGAGAGGATTTTGGTCTGTTGGACCAAAATAGTTCAAATGTTGTTCCAATAATGAGTGATATTTTTGGGGGACAACAGATACCACTGATTGAACAATAAAATATTCATAGAAATATTTAATTCACATAGGTTGAATCTTGTTCCCGCTTTGGTAGGTAAGAAACATTTTGTTAATCTAGTAAAAAGATACAAGAGGGTGATTTTACTGCATTAACTCTCAACATAGAAAATGCCACTTATTTATAGTTTTACCATGACCGAGAAACCAACTAAATTCAACTACCAATAAATTCTAACATCTTTTAACTTTTTATGGGAATTCAACCTAAACACCTAATTACACATTTACCTAAGTAAATTTAAGCAAACAAAATTTATTCCAACAAGGTGTCTTATATAAATAAGCATGCCCCTTATTAAAAAGTTAGTTTATTTACCTAAGCTAAAGTTAAGACTTTGGATCAAATTCTTATAAATGATCTATAACTACATGCTCAACATTTCATACAAATAATGCTCAAGTTGGTGGCGATGTATCATTTTACATATAAATTTATTTTAAGGAGAAAGTTTTGATAACTAATTTACCATACTGATGTAACTAATCTAAATTTATTTATACTAGATAATTATTTCATTCCTACTACATGCATTCACTACATTAACATGGAAATGATAGTCCTTTTCCTGAATTAATGACGAGAATGTAATTTTCTAATTTAATGGTGGATTGAATTGTTGGAAAAGTCTATTCAATGACATGATGGTTCAATCTCCAATTTTTTATAAAATCTCACCTGATGATAAGACCAAGGGAAGCTGAAATCTCAATTTTAATACACTAAGCAGATTAGTCCAACCAAGGTTTATCAAGTTGATCACCTCTAATATTATTTAAAATATATATATATATATATATATATATATATATATATATATATATATATATATATAAAGTACATTTTAATTTTGATATATAGATAATGAAATTTATTGAATACAAGAACCAAAATATAATTTATAATACCAAGATAAAATTTGAAAGCTAATTAAAAAAATAAAGATTAGAAAAAACACACATTCATAGTGCCAAACTGAAATACCATTGTATATTCATCAGGGAAAGGGTTTTTACATAACTTACAATCATCAGGGAAGGGATTCTTACAAAACTTACAACCTCCTCCCTTCAACACCTCCTCTCAAATCATGATAAAAATTGACATGCAATTAAAATATGTGAGGGAGGATCAAACACCCCCAACAAGGAGTCTAGGAGACCAAAAAAAGAGATAAGAAAAAGAGGGGTGTTGTTAAAAAAATAGATGATCTTGATGACTATATCCAATAAGCATAAATTTACTTACCTCATGTGTCATTTTACTTGATCTCACCACTCCTTCCCAATTTACCCCTTATCCCTTCCCTCTGTCCTTCTGTGTTTACCTTAACATCATCCTTTTCTAGTCTATTACCCCATCATGGAACATCAACTCAACATTTGATTCAGATCTTCCCTTCTAACAAGGATTCTAGGTAACCAAACAAAAGAGACAATCAAAAGAGGGGGGTTGTTAAAAAAAAATAGATGAGCTCAGTGACTATATTCAACAAGCATAAACATACTTCCCTCATGTGGAATTTTTTTTAACCTCACCACTCCTTCCTAATTTATCCCTTATTCCTTCCCTCTTTCCCTCTATGCTTACCTAACATCATCCTTTTACAGTCTATTACCCCATCACAAAATATCAACTCAACATCTTATTCATACTTTCTAATGTACTTTCCACTTGATAAATTAGTACCTCAAATTCATAGGTGCCGACATTGTATCCTGTAAATTTTGATATTATCCCTTTCAACAATAATTATAATACTTTTCTTACTCTATTTTATGTGCATCGAACCCAAGTTTGTGAATGGTATCCCTTCCCTTTCCTTAGTTTAAGTAGGGCTATCATAACATTGAAAAAAAATGGAATAATTGTTTATGTTCATAACATGTAGCCATGAACATTGTAATGATTCATTTTTGGTTGAAGATTTATAGGGAACCCAATATTATATTTGTTGAATTTGAGCATGCAATAAGTGCATGATGTTAGATTTTTCTAAGATTTTTCACAGTTGGAATAAGTTTAATTCTCCTTAGTACACAAGATAATGTATATCGATAGATAGTGTATTAATCTAATGAAGATAATGTATATAGATAAATAGTGTATTGATCTAAGAAATTTTTGTAATGGATTTATTAATGAAACCATGTGAATATAGATAGTGTAGGTTTATTATAGACCTTTTGGAAAAAATTAATATAATTTAAAAAAACTTGTTATTTTTATGTCTTTGTAGTTTCCTTGCATCTTTGTGTATGTTTATTATAAAAATTAGGTAGGGTTAGGGTTTATTAATTACATAGGTTTTTATAGACATTAAGTGGAGGGTTTTTAGTCAATTGGGAAGGAATAAGGGTTAACATTTATTTAAATGGTACTTATAAACCATCGTACAAATAATATATATGATAATTATTTTGATTTTGAAAGATTGAATCAAAATTATAACATATGGTTTTGATCAAGAACATGTCACTAAAATTTATACAACTTGTTACACACACACACACACACACACACACACACACACACACACACACACACACACACACACACACACACACACACACACACACACACACACACAATATAATGACCCTCTTCATCAATTTAATTTGAAAACAAGACACTAATTCTTCATACCAATTAGGAATATTATTTAGCTAAGAAAATTCTAGAAAACCATAAGATATCTTAAAATCAAGTAGGGTTATAAATTTTAAACCTGTTAATAATGAAATTTATTTTTCTAGCATAATCTTATTTTCCAAAAAGGACTTGTATTTGCATGAAGGAAAATCATGATTAATCCCATTTTAGAGTCATTAAGACCTTTTTGACTTCATATCAAGTATGTTTAAGTGGATATAAACTAGCATTCAAATACATATAACCCCTCTTTTTCCATCCAATCATGATACTCTTATGAAATATTTAATTAGTTCAAGTGGAACTTGATTATTTTTAAATGGATGGTTTTATACATTTTTATAGTAGATACTTTTTTTTTAAGGCTCTGCCCTAGCGAAGAATGTTATCAAAATGAGAATCCTTAGTTGAGAATTTTTTCTTTTTGGAATGATCCTATTTTTCTTGGTAATTTTTCTGACATCTTGGAGCTTTAAGAAAACACTTAGGCCCTGCCCTAGATAGTGTTTAATGTATGTGTTTGTGCTTGTTGAATTTAAATACTTTTTTTTATCAAGATAAATTAGATCAAGTAACCTCAAATTAAAGCTTAAGATGTAGTGTTAGAGATTAATATTTGTTTAAGTTAATCCTAAGTCTATATAGTTTTAAATTTCTTAAATTCACTATATCTTAGATTTATAAGGTGCCACAACTCTTTTGTCCTTTTATAGGGAATCTTAGAGTTACATGTGATTTTTAATTCCCTTCACACTTGTCACACTCTTCCCCCTTACCTTATGGGGATTAAGGACATTTGGCACATAGTGTATGCAATAAAAAACGCATCATGTCTATAAATCAATCTTGGCTCAAAGAAGATAGAGCATACCTACACTTCTGATTGAGGATACATTTTTTAAGCGGGAGCATGACCAATATGAGAATCCACTAGACCTGATTAGGGGATTACTTGTCATAATATACCATGCTAGGAAGGGTTCCAAAGCTTACAGTCTAACACAATCATGCAATAACCTTAAAAGAGTCATAGGCTTAATGTTTACTCTATTCCAATAAACAAGAAAGTAAATCTAATCTAGTGCTCACCAAAGCTTGTGGCACAAAGTGGGGGTCAGAAACAAAACAAACTAAACTAAACATGCATAGAAGACATATACTCACGTCAATATGTATGGAATCTGAATGCATGGAAGATAAAATCACAAACACATTATCTATCTACTCTAATAAAGGAGAAATAAAGTTCAAAATGCTTGCCTTGAAGATGCACCCACCAAGCCTCAATCTCTCCCTTGGCTAAGGTGCTTCGCAAGATATTATTGTGGTATGTAAGGATAACAAAGACAAATCATCTCTAGGCTACACAACCTATCTATGCATCTAAAAGACTTCTCTACAAGACAAGATCTGTATCTCCAAAGAAAGTATGGAACCCTAAGCTTTATTCCTCAAGAAGAATGGTCAATAAGTAGATATTTATTCACACTTATTCTTATTTATTTCTGTTATTACAAATATTTGGAAATGAAATTGTATATATAGGTGGATCTTGCCCTAAATCCTTTTAAATATGTTGGTTGTACAGGGTCAATCTAGTTGACCCTGTATGTTTTTGGGAGATAAATCACTAGGTCCTAAGCTAGGTTGGATGAAGGGATAAAAAAATATTAATTAAAAATGTCTCTAAACAATATAGGGTCAACCTAGTCGACCCTGTATAGTAATCAAAAGCTAAAAATTGTACAGGGTTGACCCAATTGACCTAGTATAGTCAACTGGTTAAAAGGGGGTCAATGCAAGAGCAAAGAGGATAAAGCATGGAAAATGACTAAAATGGGTAAGGTTGAGAAGAATAAGCTTAGGGTAAATGGTTTTAGGAGATATGTGTGTAGATGAAAAGTGTAAAAAGGGACAACAATCTTAAAAAGTACTAATGGTTTACACACCCCTTTCTCGATGCACCCCTTAAAGAATACACTCAGAGAGATTGAGACTCGATAGGGTCCTACAAGATACAAAGTTTCAATAATCAATAAAAGTTTTAAATATTATGTGTATACATATACTCACCTCGAAGCTCATCATGTGTCATATAAGTGAAACACAAGATGATGCTTCAGGAAATAGAACATGATAACACATAATGTTGATGTTAAATAGAGTGTAATAAACATTAAATAAGATAAATAAAAGGAAAGAATTGAAAAACACATACCTTTAATTACCTTAGTGTTTCATATACATAATTATACTACAAGAGATGAAGGAAAACAATGTGAAGAATATGAGTTAAGAAAAAGATATGAGGGTATTTAGAAAAATTGGCAAATTAGGATTGTTGAGACAAGAATAGAATATTGAAGGAAAATGAATGATAAAAAGGATGGAAAATGAATGAAAAATGATGGAAAATGAATGAAAAATGATAGGAAATAAATAACAAATGATTGTAGAATGAATATAGTAAATCACATTGGAAAGAATGCAAAACATAAATGACAAAAAGGAATGTAGAACATAATAAATCACATTGGAAAGAATGCAAAACATAAATGACAAAAAGGAATGTAGAACATAATAAATCACATTTGGGGAAGTATGTAAAACATGAATGAAAAAAAAAGAATGTAGAACATACTAAATCATGTTGGGAAACATGTACAACATAATGACAAATGAAATATCAATGCAAGAAAACTCTAACAAAGATATGTAATAAAGTGAAAAGTAAGCTCATGTAAGATAGGCAAAAATAAAAACATGATGGACGGAAAATTCAATGTAATTGAAGATGTGAGACAAATGTGAAGAAGGCATACATAAAGAGAAACATGTAATAATGGAAAATGTCCTATGTAATATAAGTGAAGTACGTAAAAAATCAAATAAAAATAATGATGGAGAAATGAAAATCAAAAAGCTCTAAAGGATGAAGACTCAAACTTAATGCTTGTTCTAAAATGCAAAGTAAGAAAATACAACCACCTAATTTCATGACTAGGATGATAATGAGATGGTTTGGTAATTAATTAGTTTAAAGTGTAGTCCATAGTTACTCAAACATATTATTTTAGTCTAAGGATAAATAAAACTGAAACAAGGTAATGCTACCATATTCTTAATATGTGAAGAAGGAATAATAAAAGAGGGAAAATAGATTTGGAATCACAATTTGTTTGCCAAGGGGCAAGATGAAATGGGTGGAGGGGAGAATGAAATAAAAACCAAGGTAGAGGAGCTCTTTATCGAAGTCAAGACACTCAAATTAGGTTTGTCAAAACAAGAGGACTTTCAACCTTAAGGACTAGGAAGAATTTCTCTTAGCCACACAAGTCTTAGGTCAACAAATGAAATATATAGATCATCCCATAAAGGCTATATGTATGAAAAATAAAATATAACTACCTCCTCATAACATTTTCCTCATTCTTTAGGACCCCTTATAGAGTCATCGATCTACTGTGAAGATTGGGTACTTGTGTAAGAAATTGAGTAGCACCATAGAGTTTTTTGAATTCTCTTATTCCAATCTACTGGCCTAAAACACCCCGATGGACCTTGGCTCTATGTGAGGCCAAATAAGGAGTTTGAGCATCAATTAGAGATAGGATATGTGCTTTTAATTATGTCTATTAGTGTGATGTTGACTTTTAAGATTTGTATTGCCTTTTAGATATCATTGCCTTTTGTTTCAAATGATTTGGATTTTAATTTTCTTGATGGATTTTTCTATTCCTCCTCCATACAAATTTGGAAAACCAAACATAGGTGCTAAATATGAATTTCATTTGAATACTTGGGACAAGGTTTCTAAGAGATAGAACCTCAAAGACCATGGGGTTTAAGAGTCTCATAAATCTAGGTGAAATAAAAGTGCTATCTTGACTTCGACCTTGTTTTATCCAATGTGGAGAGAAAGGAAAAGAAATCAAGAGGAGTGACACATGGAACAAATTTGAATTACTTAAATTTTTAAAAAATGTGACAAAGGGAAAAAAATGGATGAAATGATGGCAAAGTGTGATTCCTTATCATAATAATGAGGGAAATGGAGGAAAACATGCTAACATAGATTGTTATGCAAATTACATCTTATCAAAAAGAAGCAAAAGCTAAAGTTGAGAACAAGGATCAAAAGCATATTTTATTATAAAATGAATGACAAGATGGTAATTTTATGAGGAGGTTTGGGTTCTATCCATGGTCTTATACTGTAACTCATAAAAGAGAAACCCATGAGAGTGCCAAAAAGTAAAATGTAAAACAATAAAATGAGAAAAGAAGTAAAGGTGGTATTTTTTGAGGAGGGACATGTCCTATCCATGGTCGTATACTACAAACTCACAAAATATAAACCCACAAGGGTGAATGATAAATAAGGGGGGGAAATAATCATAAAGATACTAAGGCAAAGAATAATATAAAAAGATAAAATAAATATATGAGGACAAAAAATGAAATAAAATGCCAAATGTAATGTGAAATAAAACCAAAGAAGGTAAAAGAAGACAACGATGTTTAGAAAGTGAAAGTAAAAGAAATAAAGTACACAAAAATAAAGAAACATGAGACAAAAAGAACAAGAAAGATCTATTGTAATGTCTGTATCAAAGATGAGCATGTGAAATACAAGTCTATAAGTCTCGAAAGATTTTTTGAAGTTGAATTTGGTTGGTATTATACATTGCAGAATAAGAGTGGGTATCACAAGATGCCCCAAAGGGTAAGTGGATTTAGGGATGGGCATCACAAGATGACCCAAATTTTGAAGGGACATGTTGATGGGCATCGCAAGATGCCCCAACATGTGATCTAGAGTGAGGTAACATTGACATGTTAAAATGGTTTGCATTGGGTTGGTAGGTGCATTTGGAGATAAATAAATGTGATGGTTTGTTATATTTTAAAGATGTTGAAAGTGACATGATTTATAGGAGAGGTATGAGGAGGTAAGGGAGGACCATGTATAATATTCTTTGGAGTAGGCATTTGAACTAGGTATTCTTTTGGTTCAGGTGGCCTAAGAGGTTGAGGTTCAATGGATGCAGTGATATGTTTAAAGTTGTTCATGTGAGCTATCCTTTACTTATTGGTGTCAGAAGAAGGATCAAATATGATCTGAACAAAATTAGAATATGAGGTGTAGGTATGGGATAATTGTTTTTAATCATTAGGTATTTGATTTTGATGTGATTGTGGTTCTTGAGATTGAATTTGAGAAGTTTGAAGATAGTCTTGATAATGTTGTTTTGTGAGAATATCAAGATAGAAATGTGGACCAAGAAAAGAAGAAAGAATAAAATGGTGAAGATCAAGACAAGATTTATGAGAATAACCTATAGTAGCATGCCACCAATAATACATATTAGGATTGTACCATTTTGGAAGAGGTTTGGAAGGATCAAAGATCATGGGTTTAGAGGGTGTAAATTTCTTCTTAAGTTGTTATATACCCACTTTGAGATTGGGGAGGCTTGGATGAATCAATGTTATGATAAAATTATTGGAAAGGTGCTTTAGTAGTTGTTTAAGGTGTTTCAAATTGAGTCACAAGAAAGTCTTGTCTTTTTGCTTGGTCTAAGGCTTCTTCTAAAGTTTTTGGGGAAAAGATTTGAACTTTGTATTAAAGGGGAGCCTTAAGAGCTGTGATAAATAGTTTTAAAAGAGTGCCATCATTCATGTTATGATCTAATTTATGAGTGAGAGACTTCCATCATTTGCTGAAAGTATGATCAGATTCATTAGGAAGTTGCTTGGCATTGATGAAATGGCTAAGATAATTTTTAGAAAGGTCAACACGTCGGAATTCCCTCACTAGAGCATTGACTAAATCCTCTAGTTGTGAGATGGAATGTCTAAGAAGTTGGTTGTACCATTCAATTGCATCATCAAAAAAGGTTTTGGCTAAGATCTTGGTGGTAGCAAAGGTGTTAGTTGGGACCCATTCCTTATACAGATTACCAAAAGATTTTAAAAAAATAGTAGGGTCCTTAGTCCCATTATTTGTGATAGTTGGAGAAATATTTACAATATCTATGGATTCAATGAATGAGGATAAAGGTTAATTTTGAAGATGTTGATGCATTTTGTTATTCATTAGAGGTTGAGGGATGATATTCCCATTGGCATCTCTATGAGGAGGAGGGACAAAGTTTTGATTTGGTTGAGACATGATGACTTGAGGTGGTTGACTAATCATGTTGCATAAATGTTGTTGCATGTTCATCACTTGAGAGGTGTTAGTTATTTTCATGATGTTCATTTGTTGTATGACTTGTGCAAGAAGTTGAGTTGTATCAATAGGAGGGTTTGAAGGTGGGGTATTAGTGTTGATAGTAGGGGGTTTGGTAGTGTTGGTGAGAGGAGGATTCTTTGTAAATGGAGGATTCCCAACATTATTGTTAGTTGTCTTAAGTATGGTAGAAGAATAAGGAATCTTGGTAAAGCCACCATTCTTATGAGGAGTGTAAATAATATTATCGTCAAGGTTTTTGAATAATTGGGAATCATTTAGAATATAAATTTGAGTGGTTTCAACCATGTTACTTTGGGAAGTGATAAGATTTGGTGAAATTATTACGAGTGTAACAAGAGGATTATGAACATTAGTTGTAAGGGAATGAGTGTTAATAGGAGAGGGATTAGTTGGTGGAAGATTCCCAAAATTGATATTGGGAAGAGGATTAGGATGAATGACCTCAACTACATTACATTGTGTAGTCATTGGTTTCAGTTTAGGAGAAGAGGAAGGAAGAAATTGGATAGTTTCATCTAAAATAATGCAATAAGTAAGGTTATTATTCAAATACTTAATTATGTAATGTTATTGACTAAAATAAGGCTGAACAAATGTCATCATGATGAGATAAGACTAGATAACCACACAGTTAAATAAGAAGAGGTAGGAAACTATACATGATCAACTGGGTCCATCCAGCACATGAAATAGGGCCTACAAATTATACAGGGTCGACTGTGTCAACCCAGTATAGTGAACATGGACTAGAAAAAGAGGAAATATGATCTAAAAATAGTATAAGGTTGACTAGGTTGATCCATTACAGTGCACAAAGGCCAAAAAAAGGCATAGGGTTGACCTAATATAGCAGAGAGAAAATTAATAAGTCTATAGCAGATTATGAACTAAAATAAGATAATTTTTACAAGTAATTTGAAGAGAAATGATAAAAAAACAAACAGTCAATTGGATTAATGTTGGTGAATCCAATTGAGGCACACAACACAAAACCTTGCACCAACACTAGCTAATGCAAGTTTTTAAAATATAAAATACAATTGAGCAAATAATAAGCAATCAACTTGGAAAATAAAGAGCTAACTAATTGGTCATCCTGAATGTTTATTATAAATTTAAGATATGATTTTAAATGTGATGGAAATTTGGATACAAGCAAGGAACTACAATGGCAATCTAAGGATGGTTTCAAGTTATTTAGGTTGAAAGAGACTATAATAGCAATGATACATGGTTGGTATTGGGGCCTACCCCCTCACTTCACACACTAAAATGATAAGGGTGTCAGGTGCTTAGCTAGAATATATGATTAACCATGCTTTAAACTTGACCAAAGTATCAAGTTGGCTTCCCCCTTGGTGATGAAATCCAAGTAGGTTGGCCTTGGGTAGACAAATGTTAAAATGATTGTTTAGATTTTATGATTTGTCTATGTGTACATAAAATAAAAAATAGTGAAATTAAATAATTAATTGAAACCCACCTAATTAAGTTATGTGATCTATTCTAAGCATGCAAGTAAAAAAAAAGAAAGTGTGAACTAATTACTAGGATATAAGATTAATTTCAACTTTGAAATAAGGTACAATGTTGATATGGTCAACAATGCATGCAAAAAATATAAAATAGGGTCGACAGGGTTGAACCTGTACTACAAAATCAAGGTCTAAAAATAAAAAGGGTCAGCAAAGTTAACCCAATTATCCAGATAGCACATAGAACTAGGTTATCAGGGTCGATCCAATTGACTGTGCAAGGGTAGTTATAAAGATTTCAAATTGTGAAATGAAAGACTGTAAAGAAGGAGACAGAGAGATAGAAAAGAACCTTGGTGGATCAGATATGCAAATAATGAAGATTGTTGTTCAAAAACCTTGATATATGCTTACAAATTCTGATAATTAGGTTGACTGGGTTGATCAAGCTTTACAAAAACTTGTTGCTAAGTTGTTTAAAATACATAGGGTCGATTGGGTTGACCTAGTATGTTGAACTTGATGTTTGAAAAAGTACAAGGTTGAAAGGGTCAACCTAGTAGTCTAAATTGGATGTTTGGAAATCTAAAAACTTGTAATGGGTTGACAGGCTTAACCAAGTAAGCCTCTACCTAAAATTCTACGCACATAATTTAGATACTAGGTCGACAGAGTTGATCCAGTATGACAAATATATGATGAAAATAATGATGAAAGAATGAAATAAGATGAAAAAATATTCTAAGTGTTAGTTCACGTTAGGTTCATTATAATGTATAATAAACGTGAAGCCAAAGTGAAGCCAATGCTAATAAAAAAGAAACAAAAATGAAAACATGAAGACAATCCAACTAGTGGTGGGATAGGATTCATGTTGGGTTCACTAGAATGTATGCAATTAGAAATACACCATGTCTATAAATCATTCCCAGCTCAGAGAAGATAGAGCATACCTATACTTATGATTGAGGATATATTGTTTAAACGAGAGCATGACCAATATGGGGATCTTATAGACCTGATTCGGGGATCACTTGTCACAATACACCATGCTAAGAAGGGTTCAAAATCCTACAGTCTAACATAATCATGCAACAACCCTAAAAGAATCCTAGGTTTACTATTCACTCTACTCTAATAAACAAGAAAGTAAATCTAATCTAGTGCTCACCAAAGCTTGTGGCATAAAGTGGGGATTAGAAACAAAATAAACTAAACTAAACATGCATAAAAGACATATACTCATGTCAATGTATATGAAATATTAATACATGGAAGAAAGAAGCATAACTACATTATCTATCTATTCTTACAAAGGAGAAATAAAGTTAGGAATACTTACTTTGAATACAAACCCATCGAGCCTCGATCTATCCCTTGTCTAAGGTGCTTCACAAGATATTGTTGTGGTATGTAAGGATAACAAAGACAAATCAACTCTAGGCTACACAACCTATGTATGCATACAAAAAACTTTTCCACAAGATAATATCCATATCTCCAAATAAAGTATAAAACCCTAAGCTTTATTCCTCAAGTAGAATGGTCAATAAGTAGATGTTTATTCACACTTATTATTATTCACTTCTCTTATTATAAATGGTTAGAAATGAACTTGTATATATAGGTGGATCTTGACCTGAATCCTTCTGAATATATCAATTGTACAAGGTCAACCTAATTGACCTTGTATGTTTTCAAGAGATAAATCACTAGGTCTCAAGCTAGGTCAGCCAAAGCGCTAAAAAATATTCTAATGAAAAATATCCCTAAATAGTATAGGGTTGACCCAATTGACCTTGTAAATTAGTTAGAAGCTAAAAACTATATAGGGTTGACCCAGTCAACCTAGTATAGTCAACTGGTTGAAAGGGGGTCAAGGCAAGAGCAAGGAGGATAAAGTATGGCAAATGACTATAATAAGTAAGGCTAAGAAGAATAATCTTAGGGTAAATGGTTTTATAAGATGAGTGTGTAGATGTCAAGTGGTAAGAGGGATAATAATCTTACAAAGCACCAATGGTCTACCCACCCCTTTCTTGGTACACACCTTAAGGTATGCACTCAGAGAGATTGAGAATCGATAGGTTCCTACAAGATACAAAGTGTTAGTAATCAATAAAAGTTTGAAAATATTACGTGTATACACTAAGAAGGTTATGTAAGTCAGGATGAGATTATTTGTAAATCCCTCTCCCTTCTTCTAGTCATATTTAATGAACTCTCAGCTCTCATTAATTACACTAGATATTGAGACACTTGCTTATGGCTTGAGGATAACTCTATTTTTCATTATATTTAACTCTAAAATCTAGATATGGGAAATCAAGGGTTAAAGGGGTAGAGATAATCTAGGGTACAAGGATGGTAGATTATCTCTAAAGAAGGTCAATTATTTATGAAACTCAGATAAAACATAGAATAAATTTATTATATTGAGATATCAGAGATAGAAAGTATAAGTATGTTAAATATTACAATGATAATGAAAATAAGATACTTAGTTGGTTCTTATGCTAACATGGATCTAGCTGTGGAATACGTAGAAAGTAGTTTAGATAGGGACTCTGGATCAGTTGTATAATTCTAGAAATTGTACTTCTATACCCATAGATATTTGCATCAACCTAAGATGATTATATTGACACTATTGTTTGAATTAGATATGAGTGTCCAGTAAGGAATAATTGGTAAAATTAGATACTAACACCTAGATGTTTTTGGGTTCTATGTCACCTTCACTCTGGTGAATTTAGATTTGGGTCACGGACTATTGTTCCTTATCAAAGGTTAAAGGGGTAGAGATAATCTAGGGTACAAGGATGGTAGATTATCTCTAAAGAAGGTCAATTTTTTATGAAACTCAGATAAAACATAGAATAAATTTATTATATTGAGATATCAGAGATAGAAAGTATAAGTATGTTAAATATTACAATGATAATGAAAATAAGATACTTAGTTGGTTCTTATGCTAACATGGATCTAGATGTGGAATAGGTAGAAAGTAGTTTAGATAGGGATTCTAGATCAGTTGTATAATTCTAGAAATTGTACTTCTATACCCATAAATATTTGCATCAACCTAAGATGATTACATTGACACTATTGTTTGAATTAGATATGAGTGTCCAGTAAGGAATAATTGCTAAAATTAGATACTAACACCTAGATGTTTTTGGGTTTTGTGTCACCTTCACTCTGGTGAATTTAGATTTGGGTCATGGACTGTTGCTCCTTATCAAGGGTTAAAGGGGTAGAGATAATCTAGGGTACAAGGATGGTAGATTATCTCTACAGAAGGTCAATTATTTATGAAACTCGGATAAAATATAGAATAAATTTATTATATTGAGATATCAGAGATAGAAAGCATAACTATGTTAAATATTACAATGATAATGAAAATAAGATACTTAATTGGTTCTTATGCTAACATGGATCTACATGTGGAATAGGTAGAAAGTAGTTTAGATAGGGATTCTGGATCAGTTGCATAATTCTATAAATTGTACTTCTATACCCATATATATTTGCATCAACCTAAGATGATTACATTGACACTATTGTCTGAATTAGATATGAGTGTCCAGTAAGGAATAATTGCTAAAATTAGATACTAACACCTAGATGTTTTTGGGTTCTATGCCACCTTCACTCTGGTGAATTTAGATTTGGGTCATGGACTGTTGCTCCTTATCAAATAACAAAACCCTAGTTATTCATCTTCATAGTGGCTATGGAAAAAAAATTTAGTGGGCACATGGTGTTGAGATTATCCAAAGACCCATCTATTAATGAACACTTCATACATAGCCACTACTCTAAAGAGGGCCTCATACTTATATATTTCTCTCCTATGTGTTGTATTGTATGTGAATCATGTAATGTGTGATGAGTAAGTACAATAGTGAGCTATCTTGCAACTTAGAAAATTTATCTCGTGGAGTGTTCATTCAGTAATTCAAACCTATAAACATATTGTCCCTATGACTGATATGGAAATAGGAGAAAATATGGAACCTTTGTTGACTTGAGTGCTTGATTGAGTGTTTTTGTTAAGTTGTCTTGGTATTTTTTAGGTCTGTGCTAGGTGAGAAATGAATGAGGATTGATCTTATATTTATACTAGTCCCTTTCAATAATATCTCACATTAAAGCACTTAGGCCAACCTTTAGGATATGTTTCATTTGCAAATTGGAAGACTTTAGGGTACTACACATTTGTGTTGGAATAGGACACTTGTGTCCATGTAGGCTTCTAACTGAGATGCAAGTGTTCAAGAAAATAGAAAATGAGAGCAAGTTCAGAAATTGCAGAGATGGAATATAAGCAGGTTTATAACATTTTGGGTAGGATAAAAGGCTTAGGTCATCAAAATGACATTGGTTAAACTAAGAGATAAACATTTAGGCATAGAGAGATAGTGTATGAAAGCCTTTTGGCAATAGAAAATATCTAAAATTTGAAGGTACATCCATGATATATATTTTTTAACTATACAAGATAGAGATGTTATATAATCATAAATAATGTCTACATTTTCCCACCTTTAATCTCGTAATGAAATTATTTGTTTAAAGGAGAAAAAATGTGTGCGTAGGTGTGTATAACACAACTTAACTTTGCTTGAGTCCAACTTGAGTGATTTGCTATTGACTAATATGAAACTAAGAGTATGTTATATTATATAATCAATGAATATAATCTAAAATTGAAAAGTATTAAAATGATTGAAATTGAAAGAGAGCAAGGTTTAGGAGTACACCTATATATCGATGCAACTGTCTTGCCTTTTAATAATTTGATTTGAAAGATGTATCACTATGAATCACTGAAATTGAGATTAGGACAAAATACATTACTGGATACACGGTGTTCAAGAACCAAAAATTGTGTTTAGTTACTAGTGTTTTAGTTTCTTTTCCCCCTCAATTAACAATACACACTACTCTGAAATTTAATTAATTTTTTTTAAGTTGATAAAATTACAAATATTTGTTCATTCCCATCATGTAGCAATACTCACATCCATGAAATATACTTTTTACAAAAATTAAATTGAGTGTAGTGCAATTGATATTTTTTGGTGGAGTCTGATTTTTATTTTTTCATTTTACTTAGAGTTTATATATATTGGTTTTCTTTTTAATCAAGACATTTTAAGTAGGATAAAATATCAAGTTTAACTTTGAAATCAATGTATTGGACCTTCGGTACTATAGAATATTGGTTCTCCTTATGATCAACTTAAAAGACCTTGAAATTACCATCAATGTTTTATCTATATGGTACTTAATAAATCTTAATTTGATTGTAAAAAATATATAAAATTTATACATTGGTATACTATTGAAACTTTTCATTCAACATAGAAATGATATTCTTAAATGTTATACTAAATTTACCCTGAGTTGTTATGAAGGATTTCACTCATTTCATTTTAGCAATAATGTGAATGGTTGGGAATTGATGATATATTTAGGTTTATTCCATGCAATAGGTTATGCACTATATACACATTTTTTTCTGAAGATTGAATGTTTTGTTATTATTAATACATGTTCAATCCTAGAATTTTGGAATGTTTGGGCTAAGGTTGAAATCTATAAGACGGTTTGCTTATGATTATATGGTGAGGGTTTCAAATGAACTTCGGGTAGGAAAAGGAAGAATAGCTAAGTGTGGAGTAATTGTTTGTGTGTCCACCTCAACGCCCTTTGGTCTTGTAGGGGCCAATGGTATATGTTTACTTCATGTTAGCAAATAGCTATGTTTCCTCTCCTTCATGATGCAACTTTTTTCTTTCTATAGGCTTCGTCTGTTGGTTCACTAAAATTGTTAAATTTCATATAATGGTCTATTATTTAATGAGCCTAATTAGGGATACAAAAGAGGACATGTTGTACTTCATTCATTATCGTACCCATAAAAATGTTCAAAAGAACTTCCTTTCCTTACTAAGTTGGAGAATGCATGTTATCAATCTATGGCCACTAATCCAAAACTTAATTTCTCTATGCATATCAGATATTGACTCCTAAAAAAATTTGATTTGTAGATGTTAAATGTTAATGTTAGATTGTGACTCCTTCCATTATTTTTCCTTTGTCGGTTTTATTGCATTTTACATGAAGTGTTAATTTTCATTTTAACTGTTACCTATAAGTACCTATCAATGGGTGCTTGCTCTCAACATGGAAGACGGTAAAAAATATTATCCTTGTGCCAATTGAGCTAAGTAGTTGTTTTATATCTAGATTTTCACTGGTGTTTTTAAACATGATTAATCTCTGGATGGTATTTTTTAAGCCTTCATATTCATATAGGTTCTTCATTACTAATCACAATAGATTTGTAAGGGAGGTTTTTTAAACCTAACTAAGGCCATAAGCCAAAGTGTCTTATGATTTTTTTTTCATTTATTACTTTTCACAAATCTTCGGTCTTGGTTTGGGGTTATTTGTTCTAGTTTTCAGTAAATTCTTTTGCTTGGTTTAGAATGAGCAACCTTGTTTTGCACGAGTTACTATGAGAGATAAGCCTTGTTTTGCACCTTCGTTTGTCTAGTCATGTCTAATGTTATGCTATGTAAAATGTTTACCAAGAAAATAATATTATCCTATACTTTTTTCAATTAAATTATTGAGGAATATTATAAAATTAGAATAAATATGTTTGTATGATTCACATTGACATAACTTTACTTGTAGTGATATAAAACATGGATTTAATGCTCTCACCAAAAAAATTTAGGGGATGGAATGTAGGTATGGTCTCATTCATGCCCAAAATGTCATCCTCAATGACAACAGGATGTTTGTATGAATGATTCATACAAATAAATCAAATACGTATTTGTATGAACAATTGCAAACCAGAAATAATGAACTCCAAATCTATTGTTAGAATTGTTCTATTTTGTTTTTTCTAGAGTAAATCAAAATGTAAGATATCAATTTTAGCTCTTCCGATTCCCCTATTAGATCTCAATTTTATCTCTTGTAATTCCCTTATAATATATCAATTTTAGCTCTTGCAATTCCTCTGATATCCATGACTATTTCAAACACAGGGAAGCTAAATATGATTTTGGTCTCAATTAGAAAACATATTCATGCCTATTTCAAATACAGGGAAACTAGATATGATTTATATTTGCTTATCTTCTTTTTTATCAGATTCTCCACATCTCAATTCTCTAATGGTTGTAAATATGGTTGAAAACATTGTATAGTATTTATTTTTTATTTTAATTTCTTCTAAACATGATGAGACATAGCGAGAACCCTTTTTTAACCCTTTTTTAAATCACAATTCAACGAATACAAACTAAAAAATATATTCAAGTTTTATCTTTGTATAGTTATTTTGTTGTTTGTGTGTTAGCCTTTTACCAAATATTATGCATAAAAACACTATAAATTATAAAAAACTTGCATACAATATCTTATAAAGCTATTAATTTCTTTTGTATATTAATGAATGCATTGCATGTATATTTTAAGAAGACATAGCAATTAAAATATACATACAATACATTCTTTAATATACAAAAAGAATTAATAATCTTGTAAAACATCTTATATATTAAAAGTTTTTAATAATTTAAACAAATATTTTATACATAATATTTAGTAAAAAAACAAACATACATATATATATACATAACGGCAATTATGATAATAATACATTCATTGTTGTACGTATATTTATATTGGGAAGAGTTAAAATGAAATTCTTTAAAGAGCAATTGGTGAAATATTTGCATTTTTAAGAGTCTGACGCTGAAAGATCAACTGCCCCATTTACAAATTTCATCGAATTAATTCTATATTATTAGATCCACATACGACTTTCCTACTTTCGATGACCAATTCCAGCAAATGACAGCCACTGATATTGATTGCTGTGCATACATTTGTTTAAGGAATGGCTAAAATAAAATGAATAAAAATTTGATTGAAGAAATGGATATAATATTTAAATTAAAAAAGATTGCATAATTCAGACATTAACTGCTGCCCGTTGTCTGATATGCCAGTCAGAAGGCAGGACTCAATTTATCGGATAAACCAATCTCCAATATAAATGCTTAATTATATATAACTCATTTATTAGTAGTTAAAAAAGCTCTAAAAATAACCAGAACTAAAATTCACAGAAGGAAATGATTGAAAAGGTTCGACCAGTAAAATAGTTGTTAAAGTGTGGTCGCACATAATTATAAACAAGTTAAATAATGTAAAGAGTGTTTTTTTAAAGTCTGTTGAGAATATGATATATTTAGTTTTTTATCTTTAAAAGAATCCCTAATGTTTTTGACCAAGCCGGGTTGAAACATAGGTTCAAAATCAGAAACAGGTACCCCTAGATAATTGAACATAATACATATTAAAAAGATGATATTTAAAAAAATTATGTAATTTTTTGAATTTATATTTCAGATCGCACTCTGAACAATCAGCAAAATAAAAAAATGAAATAATTTTTTAACATTATTTTTTCTAAAAATCTTCAGGTACGAACTTTTAAACAGAATACATGTACATTGAACATAATACATATTGTTATAAACAGAAGTTTTAAGCTGGAGACGAATTTCAGGTTGCACTCGGCTATCCGAGCTGAGAGCTGAGAAATCAGTACTCAGAAATCCAGATGATTGTTAAAGAGATCATAACCTGTAGGAGATGGAGAGGAGAAGGCGTTCATGTTCAGGTACTGTCTAAGATGAGGGGGAGGGGTAAATATGGTTTCTGATTGTCTGTAGAAAATATGTCTGGGCGAGAAGAAATAATCTGACTGTGACTGTGACTGGGGTGTAAACAAAGGAGAGGGGGGCAAGAAGATGCTGGGTCACAAGGGAGAAAACAAACCAGACTGGATATTCGGAGATGCCATTGACAGAGAAGCGTTGCCACTAAACTCCACGGATTCTTCCTTGGAAACCTGCATGCAGTTGTTAGGGTTTTCAAACGGGATTTCAGGTTGAAAACGCAAGCGTGAGGGAACCTGTGCCGGTGCCGGTGCCCGACCAGTGAGTCGTTGGACGAGCGTCATGAACTCTTCGGCATTGGTGTGTATGATTTTTGGAGCGTGAGTGTATATAATCAACGGAGGTTTGTATTGAATGGGAGCGGTCTGCAACGGCAGTGGCGGCTTGCGGACCTTATATGACTCTCTGTTAATCTTAAGCGGCGTGGGCCTCGGACCCTGCAATTCATTCCTTCCTTGCGCTGAACTCATATCGATCAAAATTCTAAACAAACCATCCTCTCAGAGATGAGCATATGGATCTAGAAAGTTTAAAATAAAAAATAAGCTTCCTAGAATCCCATCTCTCCATGGTTTTGACCTAATCCTCAGAAGTTGCGGCACCCTTTGACTTTGCAGGATAATCCTAGCCCCTAGCCACAAGCCACATCTAGCTATAACATTTAGCTGTCCTTGTCCTATTTAATAAGGGATTTCTAGAAGTTTTGAAATAAATGAGGATGAAGTATTTGATTAATACTTGTAAAGAGATATAAGAGGGGTGTTTTTATTCATCTAAGTTAAAGTTAAGATTTTGGATCAAAGTCTTAATAAACTTTTTAGTGATTTAAAGTGTTTCTTGGATATATATTACGTTCTGTCTTAAAATTTTCAAGTTTTATTTTCTCAAAAGATTTTGTGAAAATATCAATTGTTTGATTTGTAGTAGGGAAATGGATTGGTTCAAGTGTATTTTACGATATCATCATTCGCAAATAATGATGTTTAATATTTATGTGTTAATCATATTGATTTTATTTTGATTGTTGATGCATAAAAGGGTAGGAACAATCTGAGAGATTTGAAGATCTTCAAGGATGTGACATAAATAGACAATATATATGGAAGCTTCCCATGCTTCTATGTATTATGTTTTAATGATGAATTTGCTACAATATCTTACTTTTTACAACACCATGAATGGCAGTTGAACCCATATGCATAGTGTAACCTATTGTTGGCATTCAATCATCTTCACATCTATCAAAATCATCATTCAATACCCAACGAGTTTGAAGTTCTTGTTATAGTGGTACTCACTACATCTAGGCGCAAACATGGTATATTTCTTCTACACTCAAAATTTAACACTCGGTTATGCTGGCATCAATTCATATGAGGCACAGGCCTTATGCGCTCACTCGAAGCATAGCTAAAAGGGAATCGATGCTCGTGTTGGGCTAGTTGTGCCATGGCACAGGAGCTCATATATGAGACTTGGTCACTTGAGGGAAGGCTTTTGGTAGATTCCTAGGCACAAGCCCATTTAGGATAAGGGTGCAAGCCTTTATTAATTAAATCTATCATCATATAGGCACTAGATGGGTCAAGGGGATGCTTTAAATTGAATACTCATTCTGAGCTCACGCTTTTAGCCAAGGATATCACCTCTTGGTGTGGGATCTTTATTTAATTAGGCTATTTCTATAAAATATCCTAACATCATCAATTAACAGAGGGATGCCATTAATGACCTGGACCAAAATCTCACTTAAACTTAACATACAAATATAGAATTTATAACATTATAACCCTTACATTCATTTTGCATTTTACTAACGATACCAAAGATATGTAAACTAGAAATATTGCATGTGCAATAACCGTCATCATTCATTAATCAAAGTTTGAACAGAACAAAGTATATAGTTCATGACAATAAAATAGAGTAATTAACTTAAACTATTTAACAGTCCAGAGGGTCACAAGAATATAAACTTGGAGCCTTAATGATGTCCATGTTATTTCTCATACTAATGGTAGCTATAATGTATGTGGAGGATGCCTAGCTTCATTTATCTAGAGCTTCACTGCATTCAATTCACGTCCCTTTGCTCATTAGTTAGAGCTCATTTTATAACACACAAGAGCATCTATTTTTTTAGGGTGGAAAGTGCATGCCAAGTGTTAAAATGAAGCCTTTGTTGATCATTCCACCTATTTTATCACTTTGCACCCTTCGCATTGTGGTCTCCACATGTTACCACTCCTAGAAGATGCCCTTGAAGATTTGGGCACCAGTTAATCACCTGCCAGTTGGTGCAAGATGGATGTCGATTCCTCCAGTTAGTGCCAAGATGCCAAAATAGAAATCATTCCAAATAACTACATTGTACTTATGTATTCTGCCAAGCTAGTGTGGATCCATACTTAGTGAAAAAGGGGCCCAACATTACCCCATACAAAATTTCTAGTCTACTCTCAGATTAGTTTGTCAAAGATTTTGGCATGTAAAATTTGGGTGTGCTCTCCTTGAACTTGGTTCTAAAGTCTTCAAAGCCCTTAATAGCAAGCTTGATCCCTTCAATAGTGCTATCTATTTCCATGGAAGTGGTACTAAGCACAAGCACATCATTCTTGTCTAGTTCCTTACGAAAGGCCTCTAGCCTTGCTTTAGCTTTTGTCACTCCCCCATCCAGGATTGCTCCTTAATTGTAGGATTTAGTCTAAAAAGTGCATAAGAGTGCTTTTAGGTTCTATTCCTAGTCCTTTATCTAGGTGCTTAGTGAATTGACAATCTCGATTATCTGTGTGTGCTTTGATCTACTTGTAGAGTACACCTATACCATTAGCTTCTCCTTTTCCTCCTTTGCCTACTTGAGGCACATGTCTATGACTGATGCTTTGTTATAAAATCTCAAGAAGATGGCATCGATGATATTTGCACCCTCCTGTAGCTTTATGAAGAGGTCTCCCACCTCTTCGAGATTAATAACAAACTCTTTTTATAGAATGATGTAGGGATATTCTTCTTCTTCTTCTTGCGCCAGCTTTGGTTTCAACCTTGGGAGTATATGCTCCACTAGCACATAGATCTTATCAACCTTAAAGAGGTTGGATGTAATGACACTGACTAAGAGGGAAGGTTAGGCCATCTCTATGCACTCGCATATCTACTATAGCTTGAACTTCATGTCATGTGCTTCATCTTTGACATCCTTGCAGAGTTTCTTCCATTTCTTTGCTCTACCATCATTAATGATGTTTTTGTATGTGACTTATGTGGTTATCTAGATAAGCGCATTCCCAGACTAGACTAGGTTCATAGCATGGGGGTTTATGATGAGGAAGTCATGCCCTTCCTCAGGTTCATCTACACCTAATATGGCCTTCCAAGGCACCTCAAAGTGAGGCTCATCTATGTAGCTATCAAACGCAAATGCCATCTATTTTCGCATCCTAGTTATGGCAGCTTCAGGGGGTATGAAGTCAAACATATATAAATCTTCATTTGTCCACCCCTTATACACCTTTTATTTGATGCTCAACTCTATCCCTTCTTCCTCAGTGATAGCTAGCTCCATTTGCTCTTGTTCCTCCTCACTAGCACCATCACTTCCTTCGGTGCTTTCCTCCAAGGACTCATCTTCTTGTTCTATAAGGGGTTCTTCCTCAAACTTTTTCCCTTTATCTTCTTCTTCCTGGGGTTTCTCAATTATCACCTCTAGGTGTATTCCCTCAGTGTCAGCATCACCTTCTTTATTTTGGGGTTCCTTTTCAGTCTTTTTTTTTCAAGGCACCAATATCACCTTCCCTTACTTTAGGCACCCCTTCACTACTTGGGTGTGCCTTTTATGTAGCTTCATCTGCTTTCTTGGTGGGGGTGATAGGCACCTTCTTAGATTTCTCAATGGCTGATCCTATACTTGTAGTAACCTTCTTTGTCTTCCTTTCTCTCTTAGCCTTCTCTTCCTTGAATTTATCCTCCTTAGCCTTATCCTTCTCAATATTTTCTTGAGTCATGCCCGTTTCCTTCATAGCCTTCCTCTTCTTCTCGAGTACCAATTCCATATCGATTTCTTCCTTGTTATAACCCATTTTCTTCCACAACCTTCTCTTTTCCTCTTCTATTTGCAGAGATTGTGTGGATGGTTCTTTGGATGAGGCACTGGTCAAATTCTCTACTTCTTTAAGCATGGTGATTGTGCCTCCTTGGAGGGCCTTTTGAACATCCTTAGCACTAGGCTCCTCTCCCATTTCTTACACAATGTAGGTTTTTGTTCTTTCTTCTTCCTTTGTCTCTTCCTCCCTTCTTCATGCATAGGCCTCTTCTGCCTCCATTTACACTAAAGTTATTATAGGGAGTATAACAGGTCCCTTCGAATTCTTACTTTTATGCTTCTTATTAGAGGAAGTAGTATTGGGTGCAAAGGTAACATACTTATTGGGAACTGGAGGTTTTGCTTGTTCACTAGAGGGAATCCTCAGTCTAATGCGTTCCTAAATTTCCTCCATTGTCTCTCCCCACTTCTTCTGGGGAGAATTATGCTACATTGTTGACACTAACTTTCCTTCATCACCTATATGGAGGGGATGATCATAATATTTTTTATGTTTTATGCCTTTCTTCAATAGCTTCATCTCATAATATAACATGAATGTGTGCCTGATTATAACTTCCCTCTAGAAGGGATGGAGGTCTATACCGTTGGAGTCATCCTCCTCATCCTTTGTGGTTTTCTCTCTTAGGTGCACATACTGGTTTCTTAACCTACTTCTTTCTTGATCCACAACCTTCACTGAGATCTCCAACTACTACATGTTGTGAATTCTCCTTAGCACTGCCATGAAAAGTTTCATGGAAAATGCATAAGATAGCTTTAGCCAACCAAAGAGGTTTCTATCTGTGAGTGCTAGGTACACTACATAGAAGTGTTGTATGATGATGAAGGTCATCATGCCAAACATGTGCTAGGGGAACTCTTCCAAGATGCATCATTAAATCTGAAATGCCTTTATGTACTAAGTGCACCACCCCAATACTTTGGCTTTATATTTTTAAGAGGAGGGTGGGTAGGTGAAGTCTTGGTACTTCAGTGTTAGGGAATCTTTATGTATTGGGAAGACCCAAATATTATCTTTGTCACCATTTGGCATGTTGATCTCCTCCATTACTATAAATATTAGCATAGACCCCCACCTGAAGGTCTTTCATGCCTTGTGACACTCTAATTCATTCTTCACCGTCTCTTTAGCAATGAATTTTGCAATATTTAACTTGACCTTTTGTACCATGTGATGGGTGATGCACAAGTAGGTCTTGTTGATATCTATCCACCTTCATCAGGACAAATATTAAAACTCATGAGGCATGTCACTACCCTCATGCTAGGGTCCTAGATATTTTTAATCAAGAATGCAAACCTTACCTTGTAATAGTGTAGGATTTTCATGAACCTTTCCACCTCTACATCATCCTCCATCATCTGGTAGATGTTCATCCTTGTGATTGGAAGCCCAGTGATTATTCTAATGAGGCATGTTGATATTTTCATGTGCCTTCCTATGAACTATAAATGATCCCCATGGATGCATGAGAGGAGGAATTGCACTAATTCCTTTGACTTGTTAAAACTTGGTAGCTCATATAATTAGGCCAAATTGGTGGTGACAAGCCTATCTCAAATGGAGATGTCAAATAGCATCGTGCCCACCTCTATTTTTTATCCCATGTCAACCATCCATACTTGGTTGAGCTCTTGTGCATTGACTGATGCATGATGTTTGTATTCATTCAACCTACATGTATGCATAAATGATACCCAAGTTCCCCCATTATGACTTTAGGGGGAAACTGCATCTCTCTATATGAAATATTTGCACTTTCTTCTAGGTCAACCACTGTAATGCTAACTCTTTCCACCAACTACGCCTTTTTCTTTACAACAACTATTTCTTCTATCATCCATACCTTCTTGAAGTCTTTCTACACCTATGGTAGACCAGAACTTAGTCATTTATTTCCCATTCTGAATTGGATGCTATTGAAGCATGATTGGTTTATCTTCCAAAAGCCTTTAGTCTTTATTTGTGATTCTTCTTAGTTGTGGGGTCTATGACTATGAATTCAGATCTTGATCTTTGTTCATCATTAATGGTGGCCTCAGTGTCACTCAAAATTTCTCCTACATGGTTTTCTTGTAATACACTCTCCACATGCCTTCTTTCCAATATAACATAGAATGCAATTTATTTATCTTTGTAACCATTATTTTTTGGTGGTCACAAGTGCTTAAGTTTTCACTTGGTAACATTTTCTCACTTAGTCTCTAGTTTGGTTCTATTTTTGCTTTGCGTTTGGGTTCAAATTCTCTTAAGGTTTGTAACCTAGTCCAGCGCACCATCTTCTTTTTTAAACCTTAACTTTAGCTACCCCATTAATGGCTAGTGATTAACGGGGTGGAAACACATGGATTTATTTAAATCTATTAAATCCTTGAAACACATGAAAATATACCACCACATTCACATTTATTGCATATCTTTGTGCCTCCATTGTCACAGTCATTAAATTCTCTTAACGACTTATTCAGTGAAGTGATAAGTGATTTAAATGATCACTTCCCACCAATCATTGGGTGGGTTCAAGTTGTCTTGATGATCTTCCTCCTATGATTCAATCACCTTGGCATGACCTTAAACCTTCTTATGGCAACCTAGGCACAACACTTCACATGTGCACGATTCATCCTCCTCAATTCCATCTCTTCTTATGACTGCACTTCCTTTCAAGCATGCTTCCCTTGGTCAATTTATTTCACTTTCATCTCTTACCTTAACCTAACCTACCCCATACAAATTCCTACATTGGTCCTCCAATGATTCATTCTACATGATTCTATTGATTTCTTATGCACAAGCATCTTGTACACCTCTTTTCTTATCTCTTGCACACTAACATCCTGTGCGCCTCCCTTTTTCATTTGGTACTCCCAATTTTTTGAATCTAGCAGCTTCATGTGCTCGAAAACTTAGGTGTTTGGCCTTAGGCACTTAGAAAGCAACCTTTCTCAACTCACTAGACTGGAGTTATACGTGAAAGTGGAAAAAGAGCTCTCCTACAGGCCTGAAGCACCTCACTTATGCACTTAACACAAACAATAACACAAAACATAAGGAAACATTTAGCTTTCTCTAAATTTTATTTTGGTCAGCACAACACAACCGATTTGTGATCAAAAGTTCGATGTCTAATGGCACAAGTGCTATTATATAGTATATAAGGCTTCAATTGGTTACCATTGAAATTCCTAGGGAATATTTTACCTATCAATATGTCTAGCTTATATGCGCTAGTCTCTAATATGTTTTGGATGATATAAGGGCCCATCCACCTAATCTATAGCATGCCCAGGTGCTTAAAGTACTTAGAGTCATAGAGTGAAACCAATGCTCTTTTAGTTAGTACCTTGTGCTTAATATGTTTATCATGTTAGAGATTTTAGTATGCCTTCTCTACTATATGGTTCCATATTTCTTGGGCACGTGTCTCATCCAAGTACTCCAAGTCTTCCAATTATGCACTTAATGATTCTTAGTCATCTAACTAACCAATACGTATAATGCATAATTATGGAACTAAAAAATACATCAATAGAATGGAATTTATGTTAAACATTAGTTAGAATGGTGTAGCCTTGTTCATGCACTTGTAAGTGGTGCAATAGGCCCACAACACCGATGACACATGGTCATCCCAATCCTTGTGACCAACATCATATATCTTTGTGAGCCATGTTCCTAATATCTTATTGAATGCCTCAGATGTGTCATTTGCTTGAGGATGATAAGGGGTTATATTTTGGTGTACCATCATGTATTTAGTTAGTATGATGTGTATGATTTCATTAATGAAGTGTGCACCTCTATCGCTAGTCAGACTAAGTGGGCAACCATAACGACTAATAATGTTCTCCCAGATGAAGCTTGTTGTGGTGGTGGTTGTGAAATCTTTTGTTGGTGCTACCTCAACCCATTTGGTGAAGTAATTAGTAGCCACCATAATGTATCATGCACATGTGCACCTTTTAGTGGGAGTAATAGGCCCAATAAATTCAATGGCCCATTTTTCAAATGGTGCTTAGGAAAGAATGGGAATGTGAGGCATCTCATCCTGATGGTTGGGTTTTCTTATGCACTAATAGATGCCACATACCTTGGTGCACTCTTTTTCATCTTGAAAGAGAGATGGCCACCACAAACCTGATTACATCACCTTGTGTGTCATACCATCTCTAGTGTAATGGCCTCCAAAAATCCCTTAATTCACCTCTTGAAATATTGAGTCCCATCCATGTTCTAAGACACATCAATGCAAGACATCATCATGGCTCAACTTGTATAGTTCCTCATTAATAAGTTGAAAGGGGGCAGTATGAACTACAAGCTTCTTCTTTACTTTGGTCATCATATTTTGGGGCATAAACCTAGATATTAGAAATGCATTGGACCCTTTATAGTTGTGCGTCAGGCATATCATCCTCAATAGGTGTTTTTACATCACCAGAGTTGATGTGGGACAAATGGTCTAGGCTCAAGTTCTATTTTCCAAGCTTCATGACAATTAAAACTTGGAATTATTAAAACAAAACTATCCATATATAGATGTGCTCATGGAGAATGGGATTTTTCAAAAGGTACTATGATCAATGAAGAAGATGAAGGAGGTTATCAATAAGTATTGGCTGCAATTTTGTAAGGTGTAGACCATGCCAAGTGCCTCGTGCTCAGTTATAGTATAGTTTTAATTTGCATGGGTTAGTTTTTTTCTTGTGAAAGAAATGGGATTATCCATTTTGACTTCACCTGGTTGTGTTAGAATGGTGCCAATTATAAATCTAGAATAATTGATGTGGATGTGGAATGGAGTTGTCTAGTTAGGAAATTTTAATATCAGTACACTAGCTAATTTGAGCTTCAAAATTTTAAAGGCATCTTCTTGCACTGCACCCCAATAGAATGGGCCATCCTTGTGAAAGAGATCTTATAGTGGTACCACAATATTTTTATATTTCTTAATGAACTTCCTATAGTAATCTTAGTATCCATAAAGGTGTGAACATCTTTCTACATCGATGGGGTCTAGAGTTGAAGGATGATGGTGATCTTCACGGGATCGATGCACTGACCATATTTACAAATGATGTGCCTGAGTAAGGTGCCAAATGGTGTTACAAAGACACTTTTTAAGGTTTAAGTATATCTGCTACTACCATCACCTCTTAAAAATTAGGCATAATTTGTCATAATGGTCTTTCACTAGCCCATATATAGGCTAGTCATCTAAATACACTTGGAGGAACTTGTGAATGTAGTCCTTAAATATGGTGATCACCACTATGGATAACAAGACTGGAGAATTTTTAAATCCAAAGGGCATCATGTTGTATGAGAAAAAAAACCCATTCTATTGTAAAGGTAGTCTTGGGGTTGTCCTCCTCCTTGATCTGACTTGATGGTATCTTGAAAATCTATCAGTGAAAGTTGTCAGCAGATCTAGCTCTACCAATTAGAGCACATATGATTACTTCTTGTATTATAAATTAAACATGGAATTATACCAGAATGATAAAGTAACTAGAAACTTGAGACAACAAAGAATTTGAGAGACAATACACACTCTTGTATTAGATATTACTAGAAGAAAATACAATAAGGAAGATGCCACTTCTTCCTCCACCTCAAAGGCTTGCCACAACTCAAGACCTTCTTCCCTCTCTCTCTTTCTCAACACAAAACCAACTCTACAACCTGAGTTGCTATCCCTCCTTGAATGCTTCAGCTGATCTCCTTGACCTTGCTAGCTTCAATGCTTTTACTTGCCTTCTTGATATATTTACAATACATGCCTTATGGGTCTTTAAATAAGATCCCATGCTTACAAAAATAGAACTCTAGTTACAATAATTAGACACGTAGCTCGTGACTATAATTAGTCATTTGACATGCAAACACTCGCTTCACTTAACTGACTGTTCATCAACAGCAGTTCTAGAAATACACATGTGACTGACGCCGGTCCCTGCTGGCCTAGTGCTACCGACGTCGGCCGACTATCTGCCATCACCGATCTCCTTCTCCACTCTATCTAACCAACGTTAGTCATACTGCCAATGCCGGTGCCTCTGGTTCTTTAGCATCCTTCCTTGTGTCTGCAAATAGTTGAAGCTTTTAGCTCCACACCTTAACAATCTCCCACTTGGAGATAAACATCTGCAACTTGTACCTATACCTATACACCATCTATTTTATTCCTTAGGCTTTGTATCCCTCTTCAACATCACTCTTGAAGACCAACCACCACGCAAACCTGTGATGCTATACCTGTCTCTTATGCCACAATAATTTTGCTGCTCCCAAATTCTCCATGACATACTTCTAAACCAACTCTACCCTTAGCTCAGAAACCTCCCTGTATATGAAACCCTGCAACAAGTAACACAATACAGTAACAGGATAATGTAGCTAATATTATCCAACCTGGTAAAGATAAAATACGATGGTCAAACCTCCATTGTTCTGCAGCATAATCAAGACCATATACCATAGCCTTCTGTCTCATGTGTCCATCCACTCTCTTTTCTAAAACGGGAATCCATCCCTCTATCTAGTGCTTCCTTCCAGCTGACAACACTACCAACAATTACCTATTTAGTTCTCCAAGGACTCACACTCCTCATCCATGCCAAGCTCCCACTATTTCTAGATTCTACCTGCATTGCTTCTTCTATCTTCCTAGTTCATGACTATCAGTAAGCAATATAAAGAAGGTGAACAACAAATATGAGGTTCACATACCTTTCCTGACCTCCACATGGGTGTTTGAGACTTATAGATCCACCCAACATCCGTTCCAGTGACCGATCTCGGCCATCTCCTAGTCTGCCCCTGACCGATGTCGGTTCCCTGCACTGACCTTGACTACTGACGTCATTTCCCTGGCCAACGCCGGTGTCCCCCCTACCGACATCGGTCCTTATGACCAACGTCAGACTTCTCCTGCCTGACCTACTGACCCTACTAGTCTGCACATGACCGATGTCGATATCTGGATGACCGACGTCGGTTCCAAGTGACCGACATCGGTGTCTGTGTGTTCTTGTAAGTGATGAAATTTTCATCCACGAGCTCTTCTTGGATCAAACCTCTATCCATGCTACCCTACTCAGATTTATTCAGCCCCTGTGATTGATCTCTATCCTTCATCTCCTCCGTAAACACCAAGGCTTCTTTGTTCCTGTCAAAAGCATCAAATTCTCTCTTTCTGCAATGAACTCTATTTGTGCTTTCCAAATTTGAACACATACCTTTTGAATCAAGAACTTCCATTCCCTTCCTATTCATGTGACCAAGCCTATTAGGCCACATCTTTGAATCTACACCAGAAGTAGAATCAGTAATACAAGTAGACAGATAAAGAGTATCTACTTTCTTACCTCTTGCTAGAACAAGTGCTCCCTTGGTAACCTTCCAAGAATCCGCTGTGAGGGTTATTGTGCATCCCTCATCACCCAACCTTCCTACAGAAATCAGACTCTACTTCAGAATTAGAACATGCATGACCTCTTTCAACACCCATGTGTTGTCAATCTACAATCTCAGCTGCACTTTCCCTTTGCGAACTATCTGACAAGGCGTACCATCCCCTAAGTAAAGAACTCCAAAGTCTCCCTGTTCATACTCATAGAACAAATCTCTGTTTGGGGATGCATGAAAAGATGAACCAGAATCTAAAATCCATGATCCTACCTGACTATCCGAAGAAAGTATGAGAGCATCCTGCATCACAATATTTGCATCCTTTGCTTCTTCAATACTTGCATGTTGATTCTCTTTATCTCTCAACCAACACTCCTTCGTATGTCCTTTCTTTCCACAAAACTAGCAGGTAATACCTTTGGACTCGGATCTCCTTCCCGACCTTGATTTCCCTTGCTCAACCTTCTCCCTTTACCTTCCCCTGCTTTCTGCACTTAGAGCATTCCCTGATGATTCACCTGTGCTTCTCCTACGTATTTCTTCATTCAAGATCACACTCACAACATCATCAACTTTTAAGATTTTAGAAGTGGATGCATAATTACTTACTGCCATAACCAAACCATCCCAACTTTCAGGCAAAGAATATAAAATCAAGAGAGCCTTTACCTCATCATCAAAAACAATATTGACTGAAGCTAGTTGGTTTACCAACCCATGGAAATCACTTAGATGAGTATGTACCGATCCACCTTCCTACATTTGCAAAGTAAATAGCTGCTTCATAAGATATACCTTATTAGAAGCCGAGGGCTTTTTGTATAAATTTGCCAAGAACTTTATCAACTCTTCCGTTGTCTTGCACTGTGATAAGCTGGAAATCACAGACGATGCAAGGCTCAACCTTATGGAATCGAGAGCCTTCCGATCAAGAACATTCCATTCTTCATCCTTCATATCTGTGGGCTTGCATGCAACCCCACCCAACAGTAAGTACAAATCCTTCTGATACAGATAGTCCTCAATCTGCATCCTCTAATGTTGATAATTCTTGCCGTTAAACTTCTCCATTCATAGCCTACTTTCTTCTACCATTGCTAAACTCCCACTCAATCAGAAAACCCTGTGAATGACCTATAATCAAAAAACAATACCCTGCTTTCTGCAAACCGTAGCTCTGATACCACTTGTCAGGGGAGAAACAACACCTACAACAATCAATATGCTCTGATACTAACTATTAGGTGACCCCTTATCCAACAGAAGCACAATTGATTACTTTTTTATGAGCAATTAAACACGGAATTATACTAGAATGATAAAGTAACTAGAAACTTGAGACAACAAAGAATTTGAGAGACAATACACACTCTTGTATTAGATATTACTAGAAGAAAATACAATAAGGAAGATGCCACTTCTTCCTCCACCTCAAAGGCTTGCCACACCTCAAGACCTTCTTCCCTCTCTCTCTTGCTCAACACAAAACCAACTCTACAACCTGAGTTGCTATCCCTCCTTGAATGCTTCAGCTGATCTTCTTGACCTTGCTAGCTTCAATGCTTTTACTTGCCTTCTTGATATATTTACAATACATGCCTTATGGGTCTTTAAATAAGATCCCATGCTTACAAAAATAGAACTCTAATTACAATAATTAGACACACAGCTCGTGACTATAATTAGTCATTTGACATGCAAACACTCACTTCACTTAACTGACTGTTCATCAACAATAGTTCTAGAAAAACATAGGTGACCGACGCCGGTTCCTGCTGGCCTAGTGCTACCGACGTCGGTGGACTATCTGCCGTCACCGGTCTCCTTCTCTACTACATCTGACCGACGTCGGTCATACTGTCGACACTGGTGCCTTTGGTTCTTCAGCATCCTTCCTTGTGTCTGCAAACAGTTGAAGATTTTAGCTCCACACCTTAACAAAAGTATATATCTCACAGCTTGCAATGCCATCAAAGACATCATAAATGAAAAGAGTCAAGAAGGGGTTAGTGATGTAGGCAACATTCAATAATCTATAATAAATGAAAATATAGATATTCCCATCCGTCTTGATGCTAATAACCATGGGGTTCATCTATTTAGATTCTTTCACAAGGTAGATGATGCTTATCGTTAGCATACCATCAATCTCTATTTTTACCTTAGCACGAAGATTGGGGTTCAATCTCTAAGGTCATTTCTTAATAGGTCTTGCACCATCAACTAGCTTTATGCTCATCTTCCCAAGGGATGGATGGGTACCCTTCATATCATAGTAATTTTGAGGGAATGAGTCTTCGAACTCCTTTAGGAGATCAACAATTCATCTTAACTCTATGTCAGACCAATATATGCCTAGAGTAGTAATATTTGGTTTCCCTTTTGAGTTGATGTTAACCTTGGTAGTTTTAAACAATGTGTGGTAGGGCTCATTCTTATCTTGATGTGAATATTTGACTTTCCTACTACCCTTAGTTGTCTCTATGTGAAGTTGAGTAGGGTCTTCTTCTTCTAGAGCATTATCCTCAACTTGGCGCACTAGCTTCCTTTTACCTATCAAGTTTGTCCAGTTATGCACCTTCCATGTTTCATCATCCTCATCACTAGAGTCACTTTTGAGGGTTCGATCTTCAAATAATTTTGAGATCATCAATCCCTTTTCATCGAACATGTCTTTTAGGTGATCCTCCAAGATTGTAGTGTCTTCAAATACTTCCCTTCAAATTTCTTGCAATGGCTTGATCAATGCCAGGTTTTACAAAGAAAAGGAGAAGGTGTACACAAACCTCTCCTTAAGGGAATCTCAATTATATATCTCATGGAAAATTTCATTGATAAATTACCATGATTATGCCCATGTCTTCAAGGTTCTATAGAAGGTGTGCACCCATAGGTTCCTTGGGGTGTTCTTGCCACAAAAAATCCATTTTTCCTCACATAAGCGCACATGCACTATAAGGTCAAATTCACCAAAGTATGTTGATATGTCTAGGTCCTCATTACTCTTCTCAAATCTAGTGTAGATGACTACTTTCACATCTTTCCAAGTTGGTAAGCTATGCCTTTGCGCTGCCCACCAACGAGTGGAAGTGCTCCATAATGTACACATTAGTGTGCCCATTTTATCTACTTCTTTGGGGATGTATGATTCAAGGTCACATACATAATTTTCTAATGGATTACTCCCCTCATATCTTGGGAGTGCCACAATTTTACCTTTATTTAGGTGAAACACTTTCTTTCCATTCTTATTGGCACATGGTACCCACTTCTTAAAATCATGATCAATCTAGACCTAGCCTATCTTTACTGGTTTTGACACCTTTATGCACACCAAGTGGCAACTTTGACCAATGGTCTCATATGCTTCAACCCATCGATTACAAGCAACATTAGTAGTGTCTAAGGTTGATGGTCCATCTTCCCAAGAAATCACTCCTTGGTCATTGGGGTTGAGAGTCTCAGTGCCTTGTGTTGTGATGTTGTATATGTGTTTGATCTCATCCTTGAGGTCCACACTCTCAACATAGGGGGTCCTTGGTCACTTGATAGGGGGATAACTACTCTCACCTTTCCATTTTCAAAAGTTGTGTAACACCTCTTAAAATTCATGTCTACATTATATGTATAGCACCAAGGCCTTTCGACAAGTGTCAGGTAGTTATCTTGTTCTACCAACTCAATTACTTCAAAATCAGCATGAAATTTGGCACTTGTGATGTCTATAACTGTGCTCTTCAAAAATTTGATTTGTTATATCCTAGTCTTATTGGCCATGAAAAGTACATGAGGGGAAAGCCTCAAGGCTGACCTACCCATCTTATCTCATGTGTTCTTGGTCAAGATATTAACCTTGACACATGTGTCCATGAGGACCTCACATATATACCATCCATCAATAGTGGCATTCACAAGGAGTTCTTGATCGTACTCCACATTTTATGTAATCCAAACTTATCATACCCTTTCCATACATGGCATAGTGAACTCAACTGGATTCTACCCTGGATGCTCTAAAAGAAAGTTCTTCAATAGGGGCAACATCCCTTCTATCTGTAGGAGGCCCAAGATCTCTATTAATTCTTTTATCTCCACCTCCTAGTTATCCTACCTCTTTTGAGAGGTAGCAACCTATGATTCTAGGTATCATGCCAGTTGGATCTCCCCTTGGATGTTTCGAATGATGCTCATGACCTACTACAATACATCTTTATGGTATGTAGGTTTGGGTAAGGCACAACTTTGGTTTCAAGTCACATTATATGCTCAACATATCTCTTTTCCCCATTTATAAGCATAACTTTGGTATGGACACAACTATAAACTGAGTTGTGAATCCACTGCAAGTAATCACCTACACCTTGACTATCTTTGCATGGGTCAATTGCACCTTTAGAGTCTACTTATCCACTTTCAACTCATGCTTGATCATCCTTGCACCCTTGTCTACACTAGGACTTCCTTAGGTCAACTTATTGTACATGTCAGGTCATTCTTTGACCTTATGGGCCCCTCAACAATACCCACACATTGGATGTGTAAGGAAGTCACGTTGTTAGTGCTCTATCAAGCCACACTTGTAACATGAGAGGGATGGGAACCTCCCACCACCGCATCCTCCATCTCTCCCTTTGGTGCCTCATTGCATTAAAAAACATATATTTTTTTGGCCATAGCCTTTATTTCCTTGGTTAGCTTGCCCTCTAGTTGATATAGTGGCCTACCTTATGCCCCTCTCCATGTTCTTGTGCATCTCATCAATCACTTGGAAATTAACTTCTGTATAGGTGTAGGCATCACACAACCAATAATAAATGGTTTTGTTAACCTTTATAGTATGTTGTAATAGTGGAAAGTTGTGAACATCATACACCTCTCTATAAATTTCATATCTTAGAAATAATGTGCACAAATTCATTTGAGGATAGTTATCCCTATTATGGCCTTCCACTTCATAGTCAATGCACCATAATATGATTCAAGCATCTTATAATGAAATAATGGTAAGATTGTGGAGTTGGGAGGCCATGGATGTAATTTGTGCCTCCATGAATGGACTAATCCCAATATCAGTGCTTCTAACTGCCTCAGCTCTGAGTGTAGCTTCAAGCAGTTCATGAGGGTTTGTAAAGGTGTTCATGGAAGGTGATCTTCTAAATGGTACTAGTAACCCTCCAATGAACCATTTCACATTTTAGGATGGGTGAATGCCATAAAGAATTTTTGAAAAGGAGAGTTTTGAACCTTGCATCATATAGGCACACACTCTTTGAGAGTCCTTGGGTAAACTCCTTTATCATGATGATGCTTTATTGGTCAAACTTTAGAATGTCAAATTCTTTAAGGAATGCCTCCTTCGGGGTGTCATAATCTACCATATACTAGTTAGGGTCAAATTTCCTATACCAGGTATGGGTGCAATCAATCATAGTGGTCACGAACTAGGTTGCCTTGCACTTTGACAAGGTTTTGTCTTGAGTGCACCATTATAAATCACATTTTAACAAATGCTTTGTAGCATTCTCCATAGGATGATATTATGGAAAGTGCATGGTCAATTTTTAGTATATTTATTGTGGGGTCACAACTAGAATTTGAGGTGATTGGTCCCCCAAGTTCTATCTTGGTAGTAATCCTCCAATACCTCTAGACACTAGGTTAGGCATCAGACCTATTATTATTGTTGGTGCCAATGATGTCTATGTCACTATACAACTGATTTGTGGTACCAAACCACTTTCTTCAGGCTATTGTCCCATCTACATAGTTGAAATTAGATAAGTTGTTATTCTTATGATCATGTTCTATTTTAGTGAACTAGCACCCAATGGTCTAGAGGTATTCTTGCTCAACTCCTTGTATGGAATAACTTATTCAATCATAAAATTATAATCCAAGTCTGCAAAACTTCTAAAATCTATATTGACAATAGGGTCAATTTTCACTCTTGTTATTTGTTCAATTAGGGGATCTAGTGTATGAGCTTGTATCATAGGTTCAAAGGGGGTAGGTAAATATGGCACATCTTTAATCACCAAATTATATAGGAACCCAGTGCATTCTACACCCATCAATTATTGAGCTCGATAAATCACTTTATTGTTTCTCTCCTCCTCACACTATTACATTTAAAGAGATCCTTTCCCATGCCCTTCCCTCTTTCTATGGGTTCTCGTGGCACTTATAGGTTCCATATCTTCCATTAGTCTGCACCATATCTTGTTATAAGTCTATCTCCTAAGATTTCAGGTGTCAATCTGCTCATCCCCTTCTATTGTGCTTCACCTACACATCCCCTTCTCCCCCTTGCACTGATCATACACAAAATTACTTTATCCTTCCATTCCCAAAGTTTTAAAGCCATAATCCATCATTAGTTTATTGAGCTTTGTGTCGAACTCTTTCACAAATGTGCCTCTAGGTTCATGCAAAAACTAATACTCTACTTCCTCAGGGTAGGAGTATGTTGAAACAACAAACTCAAGCATGTATCTATTCAACACTCCTTGCCACCATTTGTCTACTACTTTTTCCAAGTGGAAATCATAGTTTCAAGTCTATCTAAGTGCTCATTCATCCACTCATAGCATTATCCATAGCTTAATATTTTATGGGTCACATATGCAACCAACCACCAATAACCTCATATAGAGCATCATATAGGTTGTCCTAAACCCAATTTGTTGGATTTTTTTCGCTACAATATGGATTCTTTAGTAAAAATCTATCTTCTACTTGTTGTAACTAGCACTCAATATTTTTTAGGGAAAGTTGAAGCATCGTTATGTTGTACCACTACAATAATGAAATCTAATATGGGTCTTGATAATGAAACCAAAATGTTGTAGAAAATGGGTTTTTTTATTATGTCAGGTACTCATTTGATTATTCAAGTTAGTTCTTGATTCGGGAAATAATTTAGGGGACAAGTCAAGCAACGGTTCTACCCCAATTGATGATAGAACTTCTCGGAGCCATAACTTTTGCACTATAGCTCTAATTAACTCCCTGTTTGAACCATTAAAAAGCTAGGAATGAGGATAATGTGGTGAGATGGCATGAGATCCACTTGGTGGGTTTTAACCCCAAAAAACCCAATAGAAGTTCCCCAAATTTCAATTTTAGTAGTGCAGTCTAAAAATAATAAGTTTCTAAAAATAATAATTTCTCAAATTCTATATTGTTTTAAATCATGGAAGTCAAACCAATTCATCTCCCTCAAGATTAGTGACCATCCACATCCTCCTCCTACTTTAAAAATGATTATAACTGAAGATGTAACCTGAAATAGAAATCAAACATCTCTTCCCAGAGATAAACATGTAGTTGTATTGCAATCTTGAGTAATAAAAACATCTCTTCTCAGAGCATTCATTATTACTATGTTATTTTCATGTTTTTGAAATATCTATCAATCAAAACTTCTAAGTTTTGGATCAGTGGTATCAGAGTGGTTTATCTTGAGAGTGTATGATCTCAAGGATGAGGTCAGGGTATAAGAAGCTTGGGTGGAAAATAATAGAGCTTCCAAACTATTCACCTATTTGCTCCAAATGACTTCAAATGGTAGATGACACCAAGACATCTGCTCCCTTCAAGGAAATGGTGAATGAAGCCCTCCAATGGAAACAAGCACAGATGCTACAACAATTCACCCAAATTTTCCAACAACTCCTGATGGAAAATTTTGGCTCCTCATTTGCACTTCCTGGCTCATCATCCATGGAACATCCTTTTAGTGCCCGAACACCCTTCAAGGTTTAGGTGAATTTTGATATCCCTGTAATTTGAAGGAAAAATCAATGTTGATGTAGTATAAAATTGGTTGGATGAATTGTATTCCTACTTTTCTGTAAATAAATTCACCGATGGAGAAAATATCACTTTTGCTTTTTTGAAAGAATCATTGCCCATGAAAAATTAGTGGGAACTGTATAAAAAGAGGTTCAGTATAGATGACATTGGCCTTGAAGTGGAACCTACCTAGGATGATTTCATGGAAGTGGTAAAGGAAGAATACTATTCCATTGGAGCATATGATGATCTGTACATATAGTGGCAACAACTTCACCAAAGTAAGGACCAATATGTTCAAAATTACACTGACATTTTTCATTCTTTGTCTGCAAGATTGGGAATCCAAGAAAGTGAGAAACTTAAGACTCTCAAATATTGTGGTGGACTAAAATGGACATACGGGGGGAAATAGAACTCTTAAATTTGGAAACCCTCGATGAGGCATACAAGTTCACAGTGAAGATTGAGCAGAAGCATGGAAGAAAGAATACGAAGAGTCAACCTTCAAAATAGAAAAGTGACAAGGAAGGTCAAACACAAAGCCAAAATTGGAAGAAAAAGGAGTTTAAAGATAAGAAACCCCAAAAGGGGAAGACTAGAAAATGGTGTGATTATCACAAAACTAGAACTCACTCCAAAGAGGAATGTTGAACCATCAAGTCGCTATTTTTTGAGTCATCATACTTGACATCTATTTCTCTATCTCATACACAACCTACAGTCAAAGAGGATGAAGAAGAAATCATAGATGTTGAGCTTGATAGCATCATTGCTTCCTCACAAACCCATGAAGAAAGGCTAGATGATAAGGAAAGGTTGTTTCACTCCAAATTATGGGTAAAAGGTAAGCCTCTGCATTTCATTATTGATAGTGGGAGTCAAAATAATTTAATCTCTGTTAAAGTTGTGAAAAGTCTAAATCTATCCATAAAGCCTCACCCAAAGCCATATAGTATTGGATGGTTGAGCCCAGGGAGAGACTTTTGTGTCACCCATCAGTGTCTTCTTTCATATGCAATAAATCCTTTCCAAGATGAAGTCTTGTGTGATGTGGTCAATCTAGATGTTTGTGATGTACTCCCTGGTCAGCCTTTCATGTATGATCAACATGGCATCTATAAATCATGAACCTAAATAATTAACCTCACTCTTGGAGTGTGGTGTTATAGGGTACTAGAGGTACCACCTCCCACATCTGTCTCCTTGATTAGTGCCAACCAATGTAAGAGATTGGTGGAGAAGACAAAGCAATTCATTCTCATGGTGGTCAAACCATAGAAATCCAAGAAGGTTAATGTTGCAATCCTGACTACACAATCAACACAACAACAAAATTAGATTGGACAAATCATAGGAGAATATGATGACTTATTAAAGTCACCCATGAGAGTTCTAATACACTGCCAAGTAAAACATTCTATCGATTTGATCCTAAGATCACCTTTGCCTAACAGTCCTATGTATCGTAGATCAATTTTAGAGAATGATGAGATAAAAAGATAGATTCAAGAATTGATCCAAAAGGGTCACATCAGGCCAAGCTCTTCACCCTGTGGCATCTCAATTGTCCTAGAACCAAATAAAGATGGAACATGGAGGATTTGCTTTGACTATCGAGCCCTAAATAAAATCACTGTGAAGAATCGCTACCCCCTTCCTAGGATTGATGGCCTACTGGAATAACTCCTTGGTGTGAAGTTATTCACCAAAATTGATCTCAAATCTAGATATCATTAAATTTTGATCGATCCCATCGATGTTTGGAAGACTTCATTCAAATATAAGGAGGGAATCTTTAAATGGTTGGTTATGCCTTTTAGTTTAACTAACACACCTGCAACCTTCATGAAGATGATGGATGACATCCTGTGACCCTTCACCAACTCATTCATTATTGTCTACTTGGATGACATACTCATCTACATCAGAACATGGGAGGAACATCTACAACATGTTCATAAGGTGCTTCAAACTCTTTAGGAGTATAATTTATATGTAATTCTTGATAAATGCACATTCAAGATAAAAATAATTTAGTACCTAGGTTACATTGTGAATGAGGAAAGGGTCCATGTCGATCTAAAGAAGATTTAGGTTATTTGAGAATGGCCTACACCAAGGACCCTCATAAAACTTTGTAGCTTTTTGGGTCTTGTAAATTTCTATCATAGGTTTGTTATTATATTCTCACATGTTGCTTGGCCACTAACCCAAGTGACTAAAGGAGGAGCTAAAGCTACATTTTAGTGGGGTGAAATACAATAAAGGGAATTTGATAATTTGAAGAATAGACTTTGCTTAGCCACTATTATTGCCTTACCAGATTTGCATCAACCTTTTGAGTTGATGATAGATGCATCTAAATATGCCATGGGAGCTATCATCATGCAACATGGCGTTGCATATCACAGTCCTAACATATGATAAGGAGCTCTATGCCATTGTGCAAGCTTGAAAATAATAGAAACACTACATCTTGGGGAAAGAGATGATCATCCACACTAACCACATACCATTAAAATTCATCTAGATGTAGAGAAAACTATGAAATAAGAGGCACCAAAAGTGGGCCACCTATCTGCAGCAATTCCATATGATAATCAAACATAAAAAGGGGATCTCAAATATAGATATAGATTATCTAAGCCACCCACCAATTATTACACTCACAATAGTTCTTGACCTATGCAGACATGAGACTACCACTTGGGGTGCTCTGTATGAAGCTGATCCTACCTTTGCTGATACATATCAGGTGTTTTAAGAAGGTAAACATGTTTTTGATTTATATTTTCAAGATAATGTCCTCTATCATATGGGGCACATCTATGTTCCAGATACAAAGCAATAGAAGATGATATGGGAAGCACATTTTAGTAGGAGAGTTGGACACTTTAGTGTAGAAAAGACATTGATAGTTCTTTAAAAACACTTCTACTAGCCCCATATGTGAAAGGATGTGAAAATACACCTTAAATCTTTCACCCCATGTGTGATAGCCAAGCCAACAAATAAGAATAAAGGATTGTACATGCCATTTCTAAAATCAACCAGGCCTTGGGAATCTATCTCAATGGATTTTCTCTCAGGTTTGCCCACTTTAAAACATGGCAAGGACTGTATTTTTATTGTAGTTGATCATTTTTCAAAAATGTCTATCATGATTTCTTATAAGAAAAATATATCTACTAAAGAAACTGATCAACTATATTTTAGTCATGTATGGCTCTATTTTGGTTTCCCCAAGTCCATTGCCTCAGATTGACATAACAGGTTCCTGAGCATCTTCTGGTCCACTCTATGGAAGATGATGGATACCAAGCTAATGAAGTCCACAGCCTTCCATCCATAGACTGATGGTCAGATAGAAGTGGTGAATCACTCGATTATTCACATGATTTAGATGTATCACTCCAAATATCCATGTACATGGGATGAGGGGCTTATTTTCATACAACATGGATACAATTAGGCCCTGTACAGCTCAACTAAGCACAATCCATTCCAAGTATGCTTCGAGTTCCAACCCATGGCACTAATTGATATAGCCATTCTATTATCTACCATGGATTACACACCACATGGGAGATCTGAGGTAACAAAAACAACAAAGTTCATTGAATAAATGCAACACATCCAATAGCAAGTTTAAGACATCTTGGAAAAGATGAATCATAAGTATAAGAAATACCATGACCAATATAGGATTGTAAACCATTTTGTTTTGGGTGATAAGGTTTACTTGTGGATTCAAAAGTAATGACTTGCAAGCCCACATAGAAAAAATTGGCCTCTGTGATATGGTCCCTACACCCTCACCAAAAAAGTTGGAGAAAATGCCTTTGAGTTGAACCTACTAGCCTATCTTGGTCTACATCCAATATTTAATGTGGAGCTCCTCAAACCATATCATCCACCTATATTGGACACTTTAGTCATAGAATTACAACTAGACATTGATGATATTGATCCATATATTTTTGCTCCAGTGGAGGAGGATCAAATTTTGGACACTTGGATGAAGACAACAAGAGGACACTCTATTCTACTTTATTGGGTGGTCAAAAGGGGCCAGCTTAGCCACCAAGGTATGTGGATCATAGAGAATTAAGTTAAGACACAACAACCACACCTTATGAGGAATATTGAAACAATGGGTACCATTTCTTCTCAAGGAGGGAGGACTAATCTAGGCAATAATTTAGGTGACAATTCAGGTGATAGTTCTACCCCAATTGATGATGGAACTTTTGGGAGCCATAACTTTTGCACCGTAGCTCCAATTGACTCCCCATTTGAACCATTGGAAAGATAATAACAAGGAGAACATGGTGAGATGGAAATTATATTTTATTGATGGTTTTAACCCTTGAAAACTTAATGGAAGTGCCCCAAATTTCAATTTTAGTAGTGTAGTCTAAAAATAGTAAGTTTCTAAAAATAGTAATTCCTCAAATTTTGTATTGTTTTAAATCATAGAAGTTGAACCACTTAATCTCCATCACTATTGGTAACCTTCCACATCCTTCTCATACTTTAAAAATGTGTATAAATTAATATGTATCCTGAAATAGAAACTAGACATCTCTTCCTAGAGATAAACATATAGTTGTATTGCAATCTTGAGTAATAAAACATCTCTTCTTAGAGAATTCATTGTTACTATGCTATTTTCATGTTCTTGAAATATATATCAATCAAAAATTTTGAGTTTTGGATTAGTTTTGAACTCATTACATCTAGGAACAAACATGGTATATTTATTTTGTGCTCAACATTTAACACTCGATTGTGTCGACATCAATTCACATAAGGCACATGCCTTATGCACTCACCCAAAGTGAAACTATGAGGGAACCAAGACATGTGTTGGGATATTTGTGTCATGGTACAAGGCCTCATATATGGGACTTGATCACTTGAGGGAAGGATTTTCTTAGATTCATAGGTGCAAGCCCATTTGGGGAACTAGTTCTGGTCATAAGGGTGCAAGCCTTTATTAACTAAGTCTAGAATTATATAGGTGCTAGATGGGTCAAGGGTATGCTTTAACTCAAATGCTCATTCTAATCTCATGTTTCTATAAAATGATCTCACCACTTGGCACAAGATCTTTCTTTACTTAGGTTATTTATATAGAACATCTTGATGTCATCAATTAATAGAGGGATGCCATTAATGACCTAAACCAAAATATCACTTAAACTTAACATACATATATATAATTTATAACATTATAACCCTTACGTTCATTATGCATTATACTAATGATACCAAAGATATGTAATCCAGAAACACTCCATGTGAATTAACATTTATCATTAATTAATCAATGTTTGAATAGAATAGAGATATAGTTCATGGTGATAAAATAGGTAAAAGCTTAACTATAACTATTTAAAGGCCCAAAGGCTCACATTTAATCTTGGGCATATACACTTGAATCCTTAATGGTGTCCATGTTATTTCTCATACTAATGGAGGCTATAATGTAGCTAGAGCATGTCTAACTTCATTTCTCTAGAGCTTCTTTGCATTCAATTTGCCTTCCTTTGCTCATTTGTTTGAGCCCATTTTATAAAACACAGGAGCATCTCTTTTGCCAGGGTGGAGAGTGCATGTCGAATGTCAAGCTAGAGCCTTTATTGATTATTCTACTAGTTCTATCAGCTTGTGCCCTTCGTGATATGGTCATCATGTGTTTCCACTCCTAAAAAATGCCCCTAAATATCTAGGTGCCAATTAATCACCTACCAGTTGGTGCAAGATGTGTGTTGATTCCCCTAGTTGGTGCAAAGATGCCAAAATAATAATCGTTCCAAATTATTGCCTCATGTCTATGTGTTATACCAAGTTGGCATGGATCAATACTTAGCCAAATAGGGGCCCAACATTCATAATGGCATCATATTTAAATTGTATTTCAGTTTGCCAAACTTGTTTAGTAGAAGCTTCCTTAAAATTAGATGGATCTATATAAGGAGTAACAATCATAGCATAATCAACTTATTTGAAAAAGTCCAAGGACATATTTTACCAACTTCATTTTCTTTCAAGTTATAAAAAATTAATTTGATCCCACTTAGGTTATTTTTGTAAATTCTCAAGAGTAGGAATACTAGAAGTTTATGTATATATATGTGAAGAAGAAGTATCATGAAGACTTAGACAATTTTCAAAATTTTATAAGTAATCATTTTCTAAATTTGAAGAAGTAGCTACTTGTGAAACATAAGAAATGGAAAGGACATTTGGTTGATTCAAATCAATCTCATACCACAATCGATGAAAGTTAGAGTCATGTTTAAATCCCTTATCCTATAGACATTTATGTATCTTCTTATCTAGCCTATAACATTTTGAATCAATGTCTTCAGTGTTCATAGTACCAAACTCATAAAAAATGGCATCTCTACTCACTATGAATTTGTATGTATCCTATGAATTTGTTCAAAGTACCCCATAAATATATATTTTATGTTGTGTGGTTCTAGTTTGGTTCTATGTTTAGTAGGAACTAAAACATATCAAGTACATCCAAAAAAATTCAATTGTTTTACCTTAGGCTTGAATCCATTCCAAGCCTCATTGGTAGTTTGACCCAAAATCATAACAATGGTATCAATAGCTTCAACACAAAACTTGTCATCAAGTTGTTTGTAATATAAAATTGCCCAAGATATACCTTCTAAAGTTCTATTCATCTTTTAATAAACTCTATTTTTCTATGGAGTATATGTATTATTGTATTGATGTTTGATTCCATTTCCCATAAATAATCTAAAATTTCATTTGAAGTGTATCTAACACCATTATATGCATGAAGTGTATCCAATTTAAAACTAGTTTATGTTTCAACTAAGTTTAACCATTCAACAGACTTAGTAAAAGCCTTTGATTTTTTCTTCATGAAAAATACCCATGTCATCCTAAAAAAATAATTAATAAACAAGACAATATTTTCACCCTTGAATGGATGACTTCTTCATATCACATACATCACTATGAACTAACTATAAACACATGTTAGCTCTCTAAAAATAATCATTAGAAAAAATTGCCTATTTTATTTGTCTAAATCACATGATTCATAAAGAATGTTCTCTCTTTAAAAGTAGGTGAAACATACACCATGTTAATTCTTTGTAATTCCATCAAAGAGTGAACATTTAAATGTCCATATCACAAATGCCATAAATGTTATGTGGACATTGAACCTATTTCAACTATTACTACTAGTTCTTGTGTAGGAGGAAATACTATACAATGTAAATGAGCTAAGTTCCCATCTTTATAAATAGTGTATACTATTTGATGCCCGTAATTTAAATATTTAATGTAAATGAATCCATTTTATAACATAGTTTGATAACCTTTATTATGAATTTTGACCAAAGAAAGGAGATGTTTCTTTAAAATGGGAACATATCAAACATTTTACAAATACTTAGTAGCACCATTTGGAATAAAAATGTGAATGGTCCAACCAATTCCTTGCGGACTATGAATATATATTTTTTCTAAAGATACATGAGATAGAGATGCTTATTTTAAAGTCTAAAAGAAGTCTCATAAGCATATCATGTGTTTGGTGGCCCCTATATGTAATACCCAAACATCCATGAATTCATCTTGTGTTTCAAATTCTGAGTAAGTTATGTTCCACAATGATATAAATGTTGATTCATGCACAAAATTCCCTAATTTATCATAGTCATGTTGTGCAACTTGAGAAAACTTAGATTTATACATTTTCTATGGTTTGTGAATCTTATTAAAATAAATCCTACATTGAGATGCAATATGGTCATATTTACCACTTATGAAACTAAATATTTTATCTTCCTCTACCTTTACTCCTACATAGACTTTAACCTTATCCTCGGTCACTCATTTCATTAGAATGAGAATGGATATTGTATTGTTGACTAGTATAAATGTTTTTATTTTGATGGTATCCTCTTCCTATGCTTTGAAATATTCCTCCCATTTAAATTATAGCCCATCCAAAACTCTGCCCTCCATAACTCTTTTGACCAAAATGTGAAATACTAGGATTGGACTCTGTAATATGAGCTTTCTCTACATTCCTATTAATCTCAAGTAGAGATAGATCATGTTGGATGAGGAACTATAAAAGTTTTTTGAAAGTTATCCCAATGATCTTATCATAAATATGAAGCATTTTAATAAAGTTTCTATAAGAATCAGGTAGTCATTTCAATGTAGAAGTCACTACTAAATCATCATTAAGTTTACCATAACCCATCATAGTGTATTATGTTGTCATGTTTTTTAACTTTGACATAGATGATCCCTATCCTCATCATCAGCTAAGGACAACTTGAAAAATATCATATGCATATCTATCTTCTTATGTGTTAGCTTTTTATCATACAATTAAGAAAGTGTTTTCCATGTAATATAAATGTGAGGAGAATCTTTGATGTGGATATAGGTATCTGTAGTGCAAAAACATTTTATTAGAGATAGCACCTTAGAGTCTTTTATATTGAACATATAAATATTTTTGTTTATAGTAGATAACATGGGGTTTTCAAAAGTTACGACATCCCATAGCTCATTAAACACTAGTGATGCTTTTATTTAGTGTTTCTAGTTATCATAATTAGAGATCATTAAACGATCCTTATTAGAAAGAAAATTTAAAATTTTAGGTATAATTAAATAAATGAATGCTCAATATGAAAAATGCTTCTCAAAACCCAATAAATAAAATCACACTTGTAGACCTTCAAAAAATATGTCTATGGGTTTTTACACTTAACTTCCATATAGATCATGTAATATAATTTTTTTGATGGGTTTTGCACTAAACCTAACCAATAAATACTAAAAAATACACCTTTATGTCTCCAATAGTATACATTTTCACTCTTAATATTCACATTACAAAATGTATGCAGCTTTAATAAAGTAATATTCTCAAAATATTACAATTTTAAAAAAATTGACCAAGAAGAAGTTTTGGAGGGGTTTGAATCTTGGACCTCCCACTTGCCAAGGGATGCATACAATAACAATCAACACTTACTCTACAAGTATTTATGAGATAGAAAATCATGATATTCTATTTAAATAGTAATTTTTTTATACTTCATTTTTATCTTTTTTTAAAAGTTACTTGTGAATGTAAATTCCCTCATGCATGTAAAATACCAAAGAGAATGTAGAGGGGCCAACTTACATATTGTTCAGGACTTGTTGATCAATGTTGACCCCCAAGGTTAAAAGGTCAACCCTTATAGGTAAAAATTCTTATCATGTCTTGTTAGTCTTATTCAAAACTTTGTCATGACTTGTGTGGTTTTTAAAAGGTCTTTCTAAAACCTTTTTAGCAAAGATTAAGGTATATTTGACAAAGTTAAGGTAATGTTGTAATTTGGTCTTGTGATGGCCTAAACATGTCATGATGTAATGAATATTTTTAAAATTGTGTCATGGAGTCCTTATTTTCTTATCAAAGTAATTTCATGCTTTCATTATCTTTAATGAACATTCCATGCATGTTTGGAAAGTTTAAGGTTCTTTTACAAACTTTAAGATAAAGTTTTATGAAAGGGAAAGGTGATTTTGGTCAAATCCAACACATGAAAAAGATAACCAAGATATAAATACATATAAATACACTTTTAAAATATTTTTAAGAGGTTATCTAACTGTAATGTATGTCAAGGAAGTTAGAATAGGTTAGTTAATTTAGAAAGCACTCCAAAGAGGCAATTTTAAGTCACTTGTACAAACATGAGAGCTCATCTTCAGGTGAAAAACATTTCAAAAGTTTCATTTAAGATTATAAAGGTCATAATAATTCTTGGTTTTTAGGGGCAGGTCTAAATATTGCAAAAGTTACTTCCTTCTCTCCATGGCTCTCTTTACAAGCTCATAAAGGCAAATTTCATGTGCATGGTATGACTAAGAGAGATGAATTTGGAGGTTTATATTTTTTAAAAATGAGGGGGTCCTAGTAAGATTAAAATTTATGTAATTTATTTTAAAATCTATTCCCTCTCCTTTATGAACAATCGTTAAGAAGGTAGGGTAGTCTGAAAAGCTAGTCAACCCCACAAGCTCAATTTCTCTCCTTGAAATGGTATTCTGAAGATGGTTGAATGCTTGATATAAATTGAATATGTTATATGGTACTTGTGTAGACATATTACATGATTTTCAAAGCCCTAATTGGCATGTGTGGTTCCAAGTTGGCAAGAAAACTTCTATTTTGCATAGTTTGTAAGGTGACTACTATGATTTCTTGTGTTTTAGGTTATTCAACAGTCAAAGAATATGGAGAAAGTTTTAATACCACATATAAATCTCTATAATGCTCTATAATTGCATTTGTGTCTCTTTTTATCACTCCAAACACACCTCCTCCAAGTAGTATGCAATGCCTTGGTTTGTGATTGTGAGAAGGTTATTTGCATAAAAATGGTTTGAAAGGTCTTAATATTGCCTTGTCAAAGATGTATGATGGTATTGACATCATGATGAGGGTGATGAACAATGTGGGTATGTATTTAGAGTTCAAAAGAGGATCAAACTTGCATTATAGTAGACCTTTAGGCATCAAAATGTAGACCTACAGGTCTACAGACTTATAGGTCTGTAGTTTATGGAAAATGTGATGAAATGTGCATTAAGAACTAAGTTTGAAAGTGAAAAGGTGAAGGCAATATAGTGTTTCAATACTTGGATTGGTCAAATCTCAATGGAGAGAAAGTGTGTCCTAAAAAATTCAATGCTCAAGACACCTAATGAACATATAGTTCTTTGATCAATATACATGCTTTGTGCTCAACACCAACCTATTTAAAACCTTGTGGCTATGTCATATATGCTTCTTCCTGTAAATCACCATTCAAAAAGGAACTTTGACATCCATTTAATTTTTGTTACACCCATTTTGTGTTGCTAAGGAAAGAACCATTTGGATTATGTACCATTTGGTAGTGGGTGCAAATGTTTCTTCATAATAAATACTTTCTTGTTACACATAACCTTTCATAGTAAGTTGTGTCTTGTGTTTGTCAATGGATCCACTAGACTTGTAGTTTATCTCGTATTCCCATTTTCATCCTATGGGTTGAATGTTTTGAGGAAAATCAATTGAAACCCAAGTATGTTTATTCATTATGGCATCATATTCAACTTGTCTTTTAATTTGCCAAACTTGTTTAGTAAAAGCTTCCTCAAAGTTAGATAGTTCTGTGGAAGGAGTAGTAATCATAACATAATTGATCCATTTGAAAGATCTCCTGGGACATATTTTACAAAATTCATTTGCTTTCAAGTTATAAAAACATAATTTGAGGCCACTTACGTTAGTTTTGAAAATTCTCAAGATCAGGAATATTATAAGTCTATGTATATGTATGTGAAGAAGAAGTAATATTAAGACTTCAAGAATTTTTAGAATTTTATGATCAGGAATACTAGAAGTTTATGCATATGTATGTGAAGAACAATTAACATGAAGACTTAGAGAATTTTTAAAATTTTATAAGTAATCATTTTCTAAATTTAAATTAGCTACTTGTGAAACATTAAAAAATGGAAGGGACATTTGGTTGATTCAAATCAATCTCATACCACAATTGATGAAAGTTAGAGTCACGCTTAAATCCTTTAGCATGTAGACATTTATGTATCTTCTTATCTATCTTGTCATATTTTGAATCAATTTATTTGGTGTTCATAGTACTAAACTCATTAAAATTAAATCTCTACTTAGTATGGATTTGTATGTATCTTGTGAAAGTAAATGATACCCATGTTTTGGTTCAAAATAACCCCAAAATATATTTTTTATGTTGTGTGGTTCCAACTTGATTATATGTTTGGTAGGAACTAAAACATATAAAGCACATCCAAAAACTTTCAATTGTTTTACCTTAGGCTTGAATCCATTCTAATCCTCATAAGTAGCTTGATCCAAAAGAACAATGATGTTATCAATAGCTTCGACCTATAACTTCTCATCAAGTTTTTTGTAATATAACATTGCCCAAGCTATACCTGTTGGCCATTTTTGCCCACATATGAAGCTTTTGCCTTGTTTCAATAGTTGAACAGGGTCCCAACAATTGATGAATGGATCAGGGAGTTTTAAATAAGGCTCAATGTTGCAAGTGAAGGGATCTAGGTAAGGTTTTCATGGTGGTGAGTAGCTAGAGGAGTAAGTCTAGGAGAGGCCTAAGTTACACCTCTTCAACTTTTGGCTAAGTATAGAATTAATATTTCCTTCGAAGGAAGTGTTTTACCTAAAGCCCATGACAAATGTACAAGGCTTAATTATTTTAGGAGTTTTGTCCCACTTTATTTGGCAAAGTGTTGGAATTCTTTCAGACTTTTTATCTGAAATAATCTCCCCAAAAGGTCATTTCTTTGAAAAGGGTCCTTTATAAAAGTTCCAAAGGATATATTTTGGAGAAAGTGGTCCATTTCAAGGTTCTTGAAGGGTACTTTTATTTTGGAAAGGGCACTTTTCCAAAGGCAAAGGGCTATTTCAAAGGGTCAAAGGGCCATTCTAAGGACACAATTCCTTTGGTAAAATTATTAGGGTATTTTTATTAAAGGTAAATCTCTTTCAAAGGTTTTAACCCCCCAAAAAAGACCAAGGTATAATTCTTTTGAACTTTTCCCCCAAAAGAATTGTTCAAAGCAAAGTATCTCAAACAATTGCACGAAGGGTATGTTTCTTGAGGAAATAGTCCACTTCAAGATTTTTGAAGGGCACTATTGAAAGAAAGTGTCTCAAACACTTTTCTTGAAAGGTATTTTCTTAAAGAAAGTGTCCCAAACACTTATGAAGGGTGATTATCCTTTTCCAAAGGGTCCAATGTAGAAAGCCCAAAGGGTCAATTTCTCAGGTAAGTGTCTTCTTTAATTTTCTTGAAGGGTAATTTTCAATGGACAAAGGACCAAGACATGGATTCTTTTAGACATTTTGTTTACAAGAGTTTTTTAAGGCAAATACAAATCAAGCAATTTATTTTGGAGGAAGGGCCAAGACAAAAATCTTGAAATAATTGTCCAATGGAAGGATTCAAAATAAATAGCCCATGGAATGGTGATCTAGATAGGTGTGTTAATATCAAGTTTAAATCCCATAAAGTATCCATTTAAATTCAAATATCCTAAGGATTAATGTGGTACTACCAAGTGTCAAGATCACAAGATCTTAAGTCTAGATCTAATGGTGTGCAGGCAAAGACAAAGTCAGTGGGCCTAGATAGATCAATGACATGCAATCAATCTTACATTGAAGATCAATAGTGAGTGAGAGGTCAAAGGGTCAAAAAATCTCAAGGATGAATGGGTGTGTGACAAGTGCATTCAACTAGCAGAGGGTTGATGAATCATGTTCATTCACCTTGGGTAGATTTGACAGTGAGAGTCAAGGATCTGAGTCAATTTTTGGCAACCAATCAAAGCAAAGGAGAGCCCAAAATGACTTAGATAGAGGTCAAATAGTCAATTTTTGACTAAGGCAAGAAAGCATGATAGAGCCAAGCTTGAGCACATTTTAGTTTGGGCTAGTAACAAATATTTTGGGATTAAATGATGTCATTAAGACTTCATAGGGATAAAATAGTTCTTTTTAGACTTAATATTGATCAGGGTGGGCTACTAGTTGTTCATACAATATAGATATGTCTAAGTGGATGTATCAACTATAGGAAAACCAATAATTTAAATTAGTTTTCAATCTATAATAGGCCTAGGTTCACATTTCAAATCATAGGAATATATATGTAATTAATGGAGGAGCATCATGTGCCATACTCTTGATAAAAAACCACCCAAAGTAGACTTAATCATGGCCCATGGATATGATGACTCTATCCTTGAAATCCTAATAGCATTAATGCAATCAAGAACTCAAGGAAGCTATAGAAATCTTGGTTATTATGACCCATTCTCTAATCTCTCATACAAGTTCTCCATTTTTTTCTCATCCCTTTGTGTTATATATATAAAATTTTGATCCTTAAAATAGATCAATCAAGATGGTATGACTAGACTCTACCAGAATTGTATTCGATACCTCTTGGAGTAGTGAATAGAGTATTTTACAATCATTTTGCTAATTTATATTTAGTGTTCTATGTTTGTTTAATATGAAACTATGAATGTCATCTTCCTTTTGCATGTCCAAACTCAACCTAGGTGTTATCAATCTTCTTTACAGGTCGTATAGTTTGTCTCAACATTGATCTCTTAAAGATATAGTGGATAACTGAGCTTAAGAGTCTTTAACCAAATCTTATTTTCACTAATCCCTAATCTAAGTGCATCAAATAGACCTATATACTAAATACTATTGCATAGAGAGGATGGTGAACATTGCATTATTTTCATATTTCATTAGTGTGTTAAAGATTTTAAGCCTAAGAGTGGGTCTATTAAATTCTTGATGCATCACCATAGTTTATGATATGTTTCATTTTCTATAATCTTCTTTCCCCTTTTCATCCCAACAAGTCTTAGATTTAGAAGTAAAGGTCCGAATTCTTAAAATTTGAGGAGTTAGCCTCATAAACATCATAGAGGTCTGGTTTAGATATATGCAACCCACATCATTATACCATTCCAATGTTAGTCTAAGTATGGATCAGACTTGAATAAATATAAACTCTATTAGGTGTTATCTAGATAGCTAACAGTTTTGGCATGCCTGGTGAGACCACTAATATTTCATATCTGTGTATGGTAATAAGTTTCAGAGTTTCATTTTTAGGCTTGCATAATATTTTATGCCCCACAAAGTTATCACAAGATCCTCCATAAAAGGGAAGGGAGAAAATTTGTCTGAGATACCTTTTACAATCAACAAGGAAAAATAAGGCCACTCAGCCAAAGCCTACACCTACCCCTTTTATTCCCCTTATTGTTTCCCAAAATCCTCTTGTTTAAGCTAGTATTGTTTAGCCAAACACTATTATAAACGTTATACCTCAGATGGTTGTTCCTAGGAGTCAAGCCTTTATCTCATTCAATGGTGGTAGCCCTCTAAATCTCACTCAATGGGATGATATTTCAATCTTAGGTTTAAAGTATCTTACCTATTATACAGGAGAAAATCTAGTTACTCCTGTAGACCATATTGTTGATAATGCTAACCTTTGTTTAGTACATCATATAACTCAATAAAATATAGTAATGAGGTTGTTAGCAACCTCTCTCAAGGGTAAACCACTCTAATGGCATAGAGGTTTTCCCCCCACATCAATCAATAGCTATAATGAGTTTGGAGAGGTCCTATATAAGCACTTTGAAGACAAGAGTGATCATATTTCACTTGTGGAGTAGCTTACAATAATTAGGAGATCCCCTAATGAGTTTGTGGTGGATTTCAGCTATAGATTTCAGAATACCCGAGACAAAATCTCTTTGTGGATCAAGCCTATGCCTAACTATGATTTTTTGTACTATTTAAAAGCTCTCAATTTAGATTTAGTTATAATGATTCAGTCCATGGGAGGTAACACCCTACCTGGAGATTTTGAAGTAGCAATTAGGGCCAAAAGTTGCCTTATACAAGTAGGCATGTTGGTGCCAAGGCCACCAATGCCTCTCTTTCCAAAGATACATCCTCCTACCCCAACTATTGCTCTAATTCTAGAATCAACAAATTTTTATCAAATCAAAAGTAAGCAAACTGATAGACTGGGGAAGATAGTCTTCTCAAAGCCCAAAATAACAAGTTGGTTGTAATGGATAGGCAAAAAACTCCACCATATAGGCCATACCAAAATAATAATTAGAATTTACAATACAATATGCCACCCTATCAACCTAATCATCAAGGACAAGGGTAGAAGACTTAGTTAAGGCAATACAATCCTAATGCTCTAGGTAGTTCTAAAGCTATTATGCCAGCTCAGAACAACTATGCTCAAGAAGGTCCATGGTAGTTAGAGAAATAGTTTAATGAGATGGTAATGGCCATTACTATAAATATGTATCAAGACCCTAATTGGAAGCATGATCCTTTATTTCAAAGTCATGACATGATGTCTCCTCCACAACAAGACCCCTAAGTGAGTCAAGACAACATTTCTACCATGTCACAACTAGAAGCTCAGAGCTAGTAACAAGGGAGAATGGAAAGAACACTTGCTAATACCACATGCGTGAATTTTAAAGAAGGGGAATATGTGTTTGAGCATGTGGTAGATAATATGGGACAAGATTCACAATGGATAAATGAACTAGTTACATATCAAACAAGGGATAAGAAGAGGATGCTGGAAGACAACATGGGGAAACCTAAGGCTTTTGCATTACCTCTTCAGAATAGTTAGCAACCCACTTCTTTAGATGCAGCTACTAAATCTCCTACAAATCAATAAGTTCCCCAATCCCATGGATAGTAGTAGAGGTCCCTTTTCATTCCTCATATTACTCAAATGTTGAGTAATGCCTCTACCTCCAAAGGGAAGTCCAAAGGTACTAGTATTCCTTTTAATATTATGGATTGTTTAAAGAAGGATAATATAACTATGTCCATGTATGATGCTTTATCTATCCCTAGGCAAAATAAAATTCTCCATCAAGAGCTATCTAAACTTTTTTAGGTAAAAAAAGTGGCTGATAAAGTGAACACTATTTCCATCAATAATAGTCAATCTAACCGAGCCCTTATCCAAGTTCCCAATCAATTTCCAAGCACAAGTCAACCTTAAAATTTTGTCCCTCCTCCTAAGGTTGTAAATCCTCCCCCATTTTATCTATCAGTCATCATAGGGGATTGTTTGGTGCACAATTACATGATTGACTCAGGTGCTTCAACCTCAGTAATGCCGAAAGCCATAACAAACAAGTTTGGGCTCAAATATGTGCCTAATTAAAAGGGTTTGCTCCAATTAGATGGATTCCCTACTAGGATAGTAGGCATATGGAAGGATCTTCAGATTACCTTGGTTTCATGTCCAAATTGTGTCATTACTTAGGATGTGATGGTGGTAGACCTAGCCCCTAGTTTACTCTACGCTTGTCTAGTTACTTCAATGCTAAGATTAGGGGATATCTATAATTTGATTGGTTATACATGGTTTTGAACTAGGTATGGGACCAAATTCACCATAAGGTTTGACCCTATAGCCAAGTTCCAAATAGAACCCTATCTGCCCAATATTGCAAATACCAATTGTGTCATATTTGAAGAGGTTGAAAAGGTTATTGAATAAGAACCCCATAGTCATCTAGAAGGCATCTTAGACCTATACTTGGATGAGTGTGTAGTTGATAACCATGGATTTGATCCATGAAAAATAATTGAAGAGATAGACTTAGGAGTGCATTGTATGCATGAAGAAGGTACCTTCCTTAACTAACACTACTCAAGAATAAGATGGTATATGGACCTTGTTCTTTGATGGCTCAAGGTCTAAGAATGGAAGTAGAATAAGATCCATGCTAGTTTCTCCCTCTAATAAAAAGTACCATTCTATTGCAAGACTCCAATTTAGCTGCACCTCTAATATAGCTAAATATGAAGCACTTTTGCATGGTTTACAAGAATCAATAAAGAGAGGTATCTAGCTCCTCCTTGCAGTGAAATAAGTGAGAGGCCTAAGTCTATTCAAGAGTCACCATCTGAAAGCCTATAAGCAATGGGTATGGGACCTCATGAAAGATTTCTTGGCATTTGATATCCAACCCATACCAAGAGAAACAAACCAACATGCAGATAGGCTTGTTACCATTGGTGCCTAGTATGAGATAGAAAAAAGAGTCAAAGGTAGCCAAGGTCAAGATAAGGTCAATATTATATGTAGACCAACTGTACCTAACAATGAGGTGAGTTATAAAATATTTGACAATGATGATCAAACCATATGTTTTCTAATGCAAGAGGTAGAGTTCTACCATAGGAACCAAGGCAAGTTCTAAAATTAATATGATGATCAAATAGTATAGTTGAGATCAAACAAGCTTCCCAAAGGACTTGTGACATTGAAGAGAATCTTCAATGAAGATGACCAAGTAAGAAAAGGGAAGGCATGCATCTCAGCTAAAGAGAAACACTATAAAAAGGTAGAGATCTTTAAAATCAAGTTTTTAAACCTGGGAAAGGTCAATACAATAGAAGAAAGAGTTGCATTTGTTACATTATGCCAAGAATTTTATAATATTTTTGCTTGGGAATATAAATAATTGAAAGGATTTGACCCCAAGCTTGCACAACACACCATTGAATTAAAAAGCAATGCCAAACTAGTTAGGTAGAAGTAGAGGCCTATCAACCCAAGAGTGGAGGATCTCATGAGAAGAGAAATCTATAAATTGATTGAATCCATGATAATATTTATAATTAGACATTCCTCATAGGTGGCAAACCTTGTGCTAGTGAGAAAAAAGAGTGGAGAGATTCAGTTATGTGTTGACTTCAGGGACTCAATAAGGTGTCCCTAAAGGATAATTACCCATTTCCCTCCATGGATCAAATTCTATAAAAGGTGGAAGGATCTCAAAGGTTCTCATTGCTTGATGGTTATTTTGGCTATAATCAGATCATGGTGAAATAAGAATATAAGCACAAGACTACCTTTACTAAAAAATGGGGTACCTATGCATATTGTAAAATGCCTTTTGGACTCTCTAATGCTGGAGCCACCTTCCAAAGAATAATGGATGTTGATTTTCATGGTCTTTTCAATGATATTGTTTTATTTTACCTTGATGATATAATAGTTTTCTCGAAAGACCCTAAAGATCATCTAACACATTTGAGATCTATTTTTGATAAATGTAGATAGTTTGGGGTTTATTTGAATCCAAAGAAATGCATTTTTTTGGTGCATGAGGGAAGACTTTTAGGATATGTGGTGTCTAAATTTGGTTTTCCCATTGATCTAGAAAGTATAGAGGCAATCCTTGCTCTATCACTACCCAAACACAAGAATGGGTTTCATAGCTTCTTGGGCAAGATCAACTTCATCAGGAGGTTCATTCTAGTCTTTGTAGAGATGGTCAAGCCACTCACTCATATGCTAAGAAAAGGGAAAGAGTTCACATGGACAAGAGAAGGAAATAATAAATTTGAGGCCATCAATGAGGCCATATCTCATGCTCCCACTTTGTTAAATCCAAATTTTAGCAATGACTTCTATATGTATGCTTTTTACACATTAAATGCAATTTTTTCCATGCTCATGTAGTAGAATAATCAAGGTTTAGAGAAAACCATTATTTTATTCATCCAATATTTAGAGGGTTGTGAATAGAAAATATAGCTTTGTTGAAAAGCATGTGTTTGTTGTTGTTAGAATTTAAAAGAAATTTGGGCATCTAGTTTCAAACAATAAGATCATACTAATGGTGGCTCACCCAAGTGTGAAGGATTTTATCCTCAATAGATATTTGAATGAAAAGAGAGTGGGATGGATCTCCAATTGTATGGAATATGACATTGAAGTCAAGGTCATGAAGCTATTTTGAGGAAAGTGATTATGTGAACATATTGATAAAGATGTGAGAGAATAAAAAGAGACAATCTTGGTAATCTAAGACACCCAACAAGAAGATGAGGACACTCTTTCACCTGGCTAGACACAAAATATTACAAGATTTATCCAAACAGGAGAGTGTCCAATGGGTTTCAATGCATCACAAAGAAGACATTTTAGGCTGAAATTAGTGCCATACATTCTGATTGATAGAGTGTTGTTCAAAAGGGACATTGGTTGTATGCTCTTAAGATGTGTTGAAACTAACTAATTTGATAAGATTCTCCAGTAATTCCATGACAATCCTCAAGGAAGTCATTTTGCAGCTAGGACCACAACTAAAAAAATCATCAGAGCTGGTTACTTTTGGCCCAATTTATTCAGAGATGCACATGCATGGGTGAGGAAGTGTTCAAAATGTGCCATGTTTATAAGGAAACAAAATCTAGTTGTTGTGCCATTAAAGCTTATTCAGGTTGAGCAATCTTTCATGCAATGAGGTTTAGACTTCATTGGCATGATTAATCCTCCATCTAGTACTGGCCATAAGTGGGTCTTGATAGACACAAAATATTTCACCAGTTGGGTGGAAGCAGTCCCCTTGAAAAAATCAAAAGAACTTTGTTCTTGAGTTCTATGAAAGCCTAGTCACCTATTTTAGAGCACCATCCACCATAATATCAGATAATGCTTTGGCATTTAGCAATACAAAGGTATATGGGTGGGATCTTGAGTAGGGTATCTATCTGAAATCTTCATCTAATTATTATCTATAGGTTAATGTATTAGCTGAGTCTACTAATAAGAACATGAGTCAGATCATTAAGAGAATGATGGAAGATAATCAAATATCTTGGCACACAAAATTGAAGACTGCCTTATGGGATGATAATGTCACCCCCAAGAAGGCTATTAGTAACTCCCCTTATCTCTTAGTCTATGGAAGAGAATAAAGGTTTCCCATTTTATTAGAGCTTCTAGTTTTAGAATTTGCACACAAACTAGAGCTTCTAGAAAGTGATGCAATGGAGATCAGGATGAATGAACTAAGAGAGCTAGAGGAAACAAGGGATGATGCCATGTATGTCATATGGTATAAAAAACAATATTTCAAGATGAACTTTGATAAAAGAGATTCATCAAATACATTAAAACAAGGTGACATGGTCCTCAAATGGGATGATGACCATGTAAAACCAGGAAAACACTCCAAGTTTGATAGTCTTTAGAGTGGACCCTATGTCATCACAGGCTACAAAGAGAGAAATACTTTTGAGATTGCCAAATTAAATGGAGAGAACCTACCCATCCCTATCAATGGGAGGTATCTCAAGTTATACTACTAGTCCTGTATCTCTCTTCTTATACATAAGTAGATAGATCTATTCTTTTCCTCCAAGTGCTTTTGCACATTGCTATTGTTAGTCATTTTATTCATAGTTTATGTTGTTGCTTTATCTTTTGTTTCTTTGTCATTGTTTTCCCTCCAAATTACTCCAAGAAATGTTTGTAGAAGTTAATTAGAGTCTATATTTAAGTAATTTTTCATTTGAGCAAGCTTGATCAATGTCTGGGTTCCATGACCAGCAGGTTGGTCAAGCTAGCTAAATTACCTAAATTGTTGGCCATTTTGGCCCACATATCAAGTTTCTACCTGGTTTAAACAATTGAGCAGGGTCCCAATAATTGATGAATGGATAAATGTGGTTTTGAAGTAGATTACATGTCACAAGTGAAGGGATCTAGAAAAGGTTTTCATGGTGTCAAGAAGCTATAGGAACAAGTCTAAGAGAATCCAAAGTTACACCTATTCAACTTTTGGCTAAGTATATCATTTAGATTTCATTTAGAGGAATCATTCCACACAAATCCCATGATAAATGTACAAGGATTAATTATTTCAAGATTTTTATCCCACTTTATTTGGCTAAGTGTTGGAATTCTTTGGGGAATGGTTTCAAAAAATTTGTTTAAGTGTCGAGAATTATTTTAGACTTTTTGTCCAAAACTATTTCCCTAAAAGGTCATTTCTTCAAGAAGGGTCCTTTACAAAAATTTTAAAGGATATATTTCAAAGAAATTGGTCCATTTCAAGGTTCTCAAATTGTACTTTTCTTTCAGAAAGGGAACTTTTCTAAAGGCAAAGGGCTATTTCAAAGGGCCGAAGGGCGATTCTAAGGACACAATTTCTTCAAGAAAATTGTTAGGGGCTTTTTCTTAAAGGCAGATCTCTTTCAGAGCTTTTGTCTTGAAGAAAAGGACTAAGGTAGAATTCTTTTAGATTTTTTTCCTGAAATAATTGTTCAAAGCAAAGTGTTCCAAATAATTCCCTGAAGGGTATATTCTTAGAGGAATGGTCCACTTCAAGATTTTCGAAGGGCACTTTTGAAATAAAGTGTCCCAAACACTTTTCTTGAAAGGTCTTTTCTTCAAAAAAGTGTCCCAAACACTTTTTCCAAAGGGTTATTTTCCTTCACCAAAAGGTCCAATGCAAAAATCTTGAAGGGTCAGTTTCTTGGGAAATTGTCCTCTTCAATTTTCTCGAAGGGTACTTTTCTCAAGAAAATGGTCTGAAAGTAAAAGCTCGAAGGATCTTTCTATGGGAAAGTGGTCGAAGTCAAATTTCTAAAGGGAACTTTTCAGAGGACAAAGGACCAAGATAAGGATTCTTTTAGGCATTTTATTCGTAAGAGTTGTTCAAGGTAAAGATAAATCAAGCAATTTTCTTTGGAGGATGTGGTCAAGGCACAAAGCCTAAAAGAATTGTCCAATAGAAGGGTCCGAAAGAAATAACCCATGGAATGGTGATCCAGATGGGTGTGTGAACATCAAGTTAAAGCCCCAAAAATTAGATGTTTAAATTCAAATATCCCAAGGATAAATGTGATGCTTCCAAGTATCAAATTCATGGGAGTTTAAGTCTAGATCTAATAATGCATAGGTAAAGACAAAGCCAGTGGGCCCAGATAGTTCAATGGTGTGTGATCAATCTTACATTGAATATTAATTGTAAGAGAGAGTTAAAAGGGTTATCAAATATCAAGGATGAATAGGTGAATGACAAGTGGCACAAGCACATTCAATTGGCATAGGATTGACAAATCACATTCATTCACCATGGGTAGATCTGACAATGATATTCAAGGATTTGAGTCAGTTTTTGGTGACCAATCAAAGAAAAGTAGAACATAAAATGACTTAGAAAAATGTCAAAGAGTCAATTTTTAAATAAGGCAAGTAAGCATGGTAGATACAAGCTTGAACATGTTTTAATTGGGGCCAGTAGTAGATATTTTAGGATTAGATGGCACCATTAAGACTCTATATAGATAGAATAGGTGTTTTTAGACCTAATATTGATTAGGGTGGGCTACTAGTTGTTCATATGATATAGATATGTCCAGGTGGATGTATCAACTATAGGAAAACTAATAATTTAAATTGGTTTTCAATCTATAATAGGCCCAAGTTCACATTTCAAAGTAGAGGCAAATATATGTAGTTAATGGAGGAGAATCCTATGCCATACTCTCAATAAACAACCACCTAAAGTGAACTTAATCATGGCCCATGGATATGAGGACTCAGTCCTTGTAGTCTTAGTGGCATTAATGCGATCAGGAGATCAAGGAGGCTACATAAATCTCAGTCATTATGACCTATTCTCCACTCTCCCATGTAGGTTATCCATTTTTTTCTCATCCCTTTGTGCTATATAGGGGTTTGAGCCTTAAAATGGATCCCTCATGTTAGTATGACTAGACTCTACTAGAATTGTATATGACACCTCTTGGAGTAGTGAATAAAGTATTTTTTAGCCATTTTGCTAATCTATATTTAGTGTTCTATGTTTTTTTAATATGTAACTATGAATGTCATCTTCCTTTTGCATGTCTAAACTCAACCCAAGTTTTAGGAATCTTCTTTATAGGTCAAATAATGTGTCTCAGCATTGATCTCTCAAGGATATAGTGGATATTTGAGCTTAACTCTCTTCAACCAGATGTTATTTTCACTTATCCTTAATCTAAGCACATCAAACAGACCTCTATATGAAATATTATTACATAGAGAGCATACTGATAATTTCATTATTTTCAAATTTAGTTAGTCTATTAAAGAGTTCAAGCCTAAGAAAGGGTCTGTTAAATTCTTGATGCATCATCGTAGCTTAGGATAGGTTCCATTTTCTGCAATCTTCTTGCCCCTTTTCATCCCAACCAATCTTAGGTTTAGAATTAAAGGTTTAAATTTTGAAAATATAAGGAGCTAGCCTCATAAAATATCCTAGAGGTTTGGTCTAGATATAGGCAACCCATAGCCTTAGACCATTCTCATGTTAGTCCAAGTATGGGTTAGACTTGAACAAATCTGACCTGTATTGGTTGTTATCTAGATAGCTAATAATACCTTCTAAAGTTCTGTTTATCTTTTCATAAACTCCATTCTTTTGTGGAGTATAATTATTATTGTATTTATTTTTTTATTCCATTTTCCTAGAAAGAATATGAAAATTAATTTGAAGTGTATTCAACAACATTATATGCATGAAGTGTAGCCAAATTCAAACTAGTTTATGTTTCAACTAAGTTTAACCATTCAACAAATTTAGTGAAATCCCCTGATTTGTTATTCATGAAAAATACCCATGTCATCCTAGAAAAATAATCAATAAACAAGACAAAATATTTTCACCCTCAAATAGATGACTTATTCATATCACATACATCACTATGAACTAACTATAAACATATGTTAGCTCTCTAAAAATAATCCTTAGAAATAATTTTTTGGTTTTATTTATCTAAAACACATTATTCATAAAGAATATTATTTAAAAAGTAGGCAAACCATTCACCATGTTAAGTATTTGTAATTCCATCAAAGAGTGAACATTTAAATGTCCATATCGCAGATGCCACAAATGCTATGTGGACATTAAACCTATTTAAATTACTATTGCTAGATCCCGTGTAGGACAAAATACTCTACAATGTAAATGAGATAGGTTCCCATCTTTATAACAAATGTATACTAATTGATAACCTTATTTGAAATATTTAATGTAAATGAGTCCACTTTTTAACACAATTTTATAGCTTTTCATGTGAATTTTGACCAAAGAGAGAAGATTTTTCTTTAAAATAGGAACATACCAAACTTTCTACAAATACTTAGTGGTGTCATTTGGAATAAAAATGTGAATGGAACCAATTCATTGTGGAATATGAATATATATTTTTGCTAAAGATACATGATAGAGAGATGTTTCTTTGAAATTATAAAATTAGTCTCATCAGTATGTCATATGGTTAGTGGCCCCTGTATCTAATACCTAAACATCCATGAGTTCATCTCATATCTCAATTTCTGAGTAAGCTATGTTACATAAGCATATAAATATCGATTCATGTGCAACATTGACTGATTTATTGTAGTCATGTTCTACATCTTGATAAAAATTAGATTTATACATTTTATGTGGTTTGTGAATCTTATTAAAAGGAATCCTACATTTAAATGCAATGTGGTCATATTTACCACACTTATGACATTGGATATTTAATCTTCCTCTACCTTTACTCCTATATGGACTTTGACCTTGTCCTTTGTCACTCATTTCATTAGAATAAGAATGGATATTGTACTATTGATTAGTATAATTATTATGATTTTGATAGTATCCTCTTCCTATGCTTTGAAATATTCCTTTCCTTTAACTTCTACCCCCTCTAGAACTCTGTCCTCCATAACTTTTGTGACCAAAATGTCAACTACTAGGATTGGAATCTATATTATGGGCTTCCTCTACATTCATATTCATATCGAGTATAGATAGATCATGTTGGATGAGGAAATCTAAAAGTTTTTTGAAAGTGATCCCAATGATATTATCATAAATATAAATCATTTCAACAAAGTTTTTGTAAGAATCAGGAAGTCCTTTCAATGCAAAAGTCACTACTAAATCATCATCAAGTTTACCAAAACCCATCTTAGTGTATTATGTTGTGATGTTTTTTAACTTTGACATATATCATCCCATATCCTCATCATTATCTAAGGACAACATGAAAACTACATATGCATGTATATATACTACGTTTTAGCTTTTTATCATATAAGTTGGAAAGTGTTTTCCATGCAATATAATTGCGATGATAATTCTTGATGTGGATATAGGTATCTGTAGTGCAAAAACATTTGATTAGAGATAGGGCCTTAAAGTCTTTTAGATTGAATACATCAATCTATTATTTGTGTAGTAGGTAACATGGGGTTTTCAAATTTTATGATGTCCCACAACTCATTAAACACTAGTGATGCTTCCATTAAGTGTTTCTACTTAGCATAATTACAGATTGTTAAATAATCATCGAAAAGTAAATTTTAAATTTTAGGAATTTTGAAAGAAAATAATGTTCAAAATGAAAAATGCTTCTCAAAACCCAAAAAATAAAAGCACACTTGTACACTTTCAAAATATATTTCTATGGGGTTTTACACTTAACCTCCATATAGATCATGTAATATATTTTTTTTAATGGATCTGGCACTTAACCACACCAAAAAATAATGAGAAATACACCTTTATGTCTCCAATAGTACACATTTTCACTCCTTAATATTCACATTACAAAATATATGTAATTTTAATAAAGGAACAATCTCAAAATATTATAATTTATAAAAAAATTGTTCAAAAATAAGCTTTGGAGGGGTGTGAACCTTGGACCTCCCACTTGTCAGGGGATGCATAAAATAAAAATCACCACTGACTCTACAAGTATTTATGAGATAGACAAGCAAGATATTCTATTTAAAAAATAATTTTTGTGTGCTTCACTTTATTTTATATATATTTTTTAAAATTACTTGTGAAGAAAATATGCCCTTACTCATGTAAACTACTAAAGAGAATGTAGAGGGGCCCACTTACACAAATTCAAGACTAATTAACTAGTCTTTGAATTGACGTTTATAAGCATTGATTGCTTCTAGATGGAATTTTAATGCCTTAGTGTGGCATTCTAATGCCTTCCCATGGCATTACAACACCATAGAAAATGTTGTTATTTCCTTTATAATGCAATCAATAGAAATTTTAATAATTTAATCTATCATGAAATGCAATCTAATGCTTTACTCTATCTTGCAATGCTCTGTGAAGTATTCCAATGTTTTTTGAATGTCTTTCCAAATTCTCACATTGTACACTTCTCAAAATTTGATCTTCACTTAGTTTTGAATGACATTTTTGGTATTCCAAAAATTTTAAGGAATAAATGGCTATTGAAAATGATTTTTTAATTTGTTGTAACTAATTATTGAATAATATAGTGCTTTGAGTGAGCAAGGCAACACTTCCAATGCCCTATGGATTATTTTAATGCTTTTTAACAAAAAAATCATCTTTGGAAATTTTTTAATGTTCTTATTATGCCTCAAATAAAACACAAAATTATCTTAGATCCATTCAATATATATTTGGTATAAATGTGGAATATACAAACAAATGCTTTACCACAAAAATAATGAAATATAATAAATTTATTATTACACTTTATATGTGTGATTTATTCAAATTTATCCTGAGGGCCCACCATTGTCATTGTGGTTTGTCAACCCACACTTTGCTTATCTCAAACCACTCTCACCACACTCTGATACCATTGATTGACTAATAAAGTATTCATAAAACTATCTAATTTACATAGGTTGAATCTTGGTCCCACAATGGTGGGTAACAAACATTTTGCTAACACTAGTAAAAATATACAAGAGGATGCCTTTACTCCATTAACCCTCAACATAGAAAATACTATAGACACCTAAAACTGGCCACCAATAACCTCCAACCAAGCTTTTGACCAATTTCCACCCAAAATGCATAATTTGGCTTAAAAACAATAAAATATGCTAAATGATGTGAAACTAATGTATTCAAGTGTTGATTTTGGCCAGGGTATCCCTAAATGGGGCAATGCAATTTATGGGCCAGCTAACTTTGATAAGTTTATTTCGAGTCAAAATGCCAATTTTACACCCACGTGATCTGAACTACTCTTTCCTATCAAATATTTTGCACAAGACTCATGACTTTGTTATTTGTTGTTGGAAACATCCTAAATGGGAATACGCATCCAACACATCTAACAGTGACTTCCAATTCCAATCCAATCAAATTTAGGACCCATACCAAGGCATTTTGATCAATTTGGGTAATTTGTGCACAATGTGCTTAATCATGCTTAAGAGCTGATTAACCCAAATCATAGCCTAATCAAGAATTCCATGGAAACTTGTTGAATACTTATTTTTGGAAATAAATATTAAATATTTGAATCATCAAGTGACCTCATTTCTTGAGAAGACATCTCTAATCCATAAACGCCACAAATATTAGGATTCACGCCCTCCATTCCTCATCAATGCCTTCTATGATGCCCTCCATGCCTCTTAATTTCCCCTTCTTCCAATGTCATGATGAGGATAATTACAAACTTAATTCCAAAAATTTAATTAATCCTCAACCACACATCTCAATCTTGAGATGGACAGTTGAGGTTGATTATGATCAAATCCAAAAATCTATAAATAGAATGCCTCACAACATCATTTCAAAAATATTTCTTGATGCAAAGTTATAATGCCAAATTGGTTCCAAAAGCTTCAAGCAACTAGTGTTACCTTGCCAAATTGATTCCAAGCCAAGCTACAAGCCAAAGGTGCTAAGGAGAGATGAAGGTAGACAAGCTTCCATTGCCAAAGACTTCATGAGCATAAGCCGAGCAAACCACCACTACAAAGGCAATTGGAGCATCCAAGGAAGGTGAAGGAATTATTATGTTTTCATTCCTTGCTTTTTAGTTGTGTTTATCATTTGATTTTGTTAACTAAGCTCTCCCTAGTGTCTAGGCCTAGATATTTATACTATTAGTGTGTTTATTTCATCTTTTTTTCATTTTAGAACTAACACCATACTAACCATCTTCTCTTGAGTCAAATTCCTAGATCACATAATGGCATGCCCAGTGGGACAAAATGCATCACACACATGAAGGAGATCTTTTTGCAACTCTAAAATATTTATTTGAGCCTTTAAAACTCTTACAAATTGATTTTCTAACTTTATTTTTTCATTTTTGGTTGCCGTGGTTTTTACATAGTAACTGATGTTGACACAAATACCAACATCAGTTACCTAGCTTAATCAACGTCAGTCAGTAGAACTGACATCGATTAGATATCACTTGGACATAACCAATGTTAGTGGTAATAACCAATGTCGATCACTGTGTTTTTCTAAAAACATAGACATGAGACCTACTTTTTCAAAGTTTATTGTTTCAAACTCAAAAAGGCTTCAAAGCTAAAGGACATGATAACAATTTTGCTACATGACCAAGCTTAATATTTTCTTAAAATATGTTTAAAACACCTTTGCATTCTTAAAATTTGATTAGGAACTTTGTTTTGGTGTTTAACAAAGAATTTTTATATTTTTTTGGTAAATATTTTTAAAGTTTGCAGCTAAGACCAAGGGGTCAAATGAACACCACAAAATATTTCCTTTTGGGCTTAAAAATAAACTCATGTTTCTAAGATTTTGGTCTTCAATAGTTGCTTAAATCAAATTTTTATTTGGTAAGAAGAGGAATGTTGCATGTATTCTCTTCCATTTGTCCCTTATAAGGAACCCTTGGAATCAAAAGTGCCATTCCTATTACAAATAGCCTAGTCCAAGGCTTAGAAATAAAGTCATCTAAAGCACTCTCCAAAAACTCATCAAAGTTTAGGTGGCCTTGAAAATGACCCTAAAGCCTTTCTAATTTTATGCTTTATTATTTTTATGCATTTTGGCTTGTGAGGGGGACTTTATCACCTCCCACGAGTTCTTTAGGGAAGCCTTGACCTAGGGTTTCACCTTTCAACATTGAATTCATTTGGCTCCTTTGGAGTTGTACATGGGACGTATCTACATTTGGATATCACACTACACTGAGTGAACAATAGGATGTAGTGGTTGTAAAAAGGACTAGTCCTTTTTACAACTAGCCAATGTTGCAGTCATCTAATTTACCTGCCTATCTTTTGCATTGTTTAGCATGAAATTCATTGTGTAATTGATTCCCCTATAATGATCAAAACCTTTCTAATTTATTAGACCCCACTTTGCCATACCCTTGTTGGGATTTAGATGATTATACTTAGTATATTTTGGTCATTATTTGCTTGGTATGTTTTGAGGCAAAACATTGTTTGTTTGTTTTTCATAAGCCATGTCAAAATAATGTATTTGAGTTGCAAAGGGTAGTGTTATGCTGCCCAAATCATGTCAAACCATTTTTCCTTTGAGTCTTTGAAACACAATATTGACCACATCATTCGAGCATGATTACGCCATTAGGTTGCTTAATTTGTTTCAAGACTAGTTCCCATTGTATAAAAACCATTTATTTCAAACCACTTTGTGTATACCATTCAGACCTTTGTATTGTGTCATCATGCCATCCAATCTTGTCTAACTTGTTTGGTCAAAACCTAGTTTTCATCATTGAGTTTTCAATTAGCATTGTCAAGTTTGGATTCAAACATTGATTAATTTCTATTTATGCCTTAATTGATGACGTTGATACATAGATATTTCTATTTTGGGTTGCATAATTTTAGTTAATCAATTACCCAAATTTGAAAACTATTGATGGTTTGTTTGTTTAATGCCTATCCTCATCATTATTTGTGCCTTTATTTGGGAGAACACAACATTTTTCAAAGATCCTTTTGTCTTATGCCTTATTCCAATTGATCATGTTTATGTTTGATTTTTTGTGTCGAGTTTATGTCAAATTTGTTTCCAAACTCATTAGATTAAATAAAATCACATCAGCCTTTGTTTCAAGTCTAGATTTTGATGCCATTTGGCCAAAATTCCTAGCATGCCTATTTGTTTGAGCCTAGCTTTTGACTCCGCATTTGGATAAAGGACCTAGCAACTCAAATTTTCCTTTTCCTAGTTTAGACCTTGTTTGGAACACTTTGACCTAGACCTTTGGCATGCTAATTTTTATTTAGACACTTGACCTTTTGTACCTATGACATTTGACATTAGACATTTGATATTAGACTATTTTATGCCAAGTCTTAGCACAAATCATTTTGGAGATACAACTCCACTTTCAAACCAAATTAGAGATACAACTCCACCCCTTTGACCAAGTTGGACCATGTTTGAACCATTTGTCCTTTGGATCATTTTTTAGAGTTTGTAGAACTCTAGGCCTTTTTATTCCAGAGCTTTCATCATTTATGCAGATATGTCTCACTACACTTATGGTGCGGTCACTTACAATCTCGATTATGATAGAATGGACACACAAAGTGACTTTTATGGCTTTTGTCAAGACCCCAATGATGCTAATATAGTTTGTGAGATAGATTTCTATCTACCTCATATTAATCATTCATGGGAACAAAGTCATGAATTAACTTACAATCCAACTTGAGACCTTGATTGATATGAAGAGGCTTGTGAAGAAGAATTTTAAGATCTAACTATAGATAATGTTGTTTGGGATACAAATCCACACTCTCTTTTCAATAATCAGTACATGGAACACAACCAAGAACTAGCTTATGATCCAAATCATGACTAGGATGATATGGTTTATGAAGAAGACTTGGATGCATTTGCTTATGAAAGTAATCAAGTTTTAAGACATCCTTTTACTATCCAATCATTGACTACCCCTAACGCTTCTTTGGATTATGTGACCTATCAAGCTCTATAATATCCAAGGAATACCATTACCATTCCTAGACCTAGTCCTTTGGCTTGTATGAGAAACTAAGCTCCATAATAGCCCTCCATTATTATAGGACCTAGTCCTTTAGCTTGTGTGGGTAATCAATCCTCATAACACCCTATTGTTACCATCTCAGGAATTTAACCTTTGGATCATGCAAGCAATCATGATCCTAAATGCCCTAACATTATCCAATCGCAAGTCATTCCTCATCCAATACCAATCCCAACCAAACCTCAATTCATCAAATCTTTCAAAGACCAAGCTATGTTCAGAACTAGTATTTTCCATCTCATTAGAAACCAAGGCCAAGAGAACCAACCAATCTAAGATGTTTTTGTTGAATCAACCATTTTTGATAAGTTAGCCTATGATAAATTGCCTATTGATCATATACCAGTTATCAAGGAGTTTCTCTCTAATGAGCTAGTATTTGTTGAGTCACTTAATGATTATAAATTCCTTTGGAAAAATCATTACCTCAACTATGTGCCTATTTTTCAAGAACCTCTTACTGACAAGCTAGTCTCTAAGGAGTTGTCTCTTGACCTTTTTCCCATCCTAGAGGAGTCTCACTTTGACAAACCAATATTTGTGGAGCCCATCATGCCATCACAGGTTGTTACTTATCCAAAACCAAATGTTCAACAAGACATCATTGTAATAGAGTACCCATCAGATGAAGAATCAGAGTTAGATTTAGGTTCTATTCTTGAACCAACATTGGATTTAGCATCAAAAATAGAATCAACATCATTTGTGACATTAGATTCAGAGTCCCTTATTTTAGAATCAGATCTAGAAGAAGAATATGTTCATGGATGTTACAACATTGGTTACACATGCCTCATAGATTAGTTTGAATATATTTGTGATCCTTATATAGTTTTTGAGGATTAGTACTTAAGCTTTGACACAAGTTATCCTAGTATCTTTTATGAGGATTGTGCAGCCTCTTCCCATTTCATTATCATTCCACAAGTCATTATCATCAACCAAAATAGCAATATTATTGACATTCCATCTTCCACAAGTGTCAATTAGGATCGATAGAATCACATTTTATTGAAATAAATCCATGGTAACATAGTAGTTGAAGAAGAGCAAGGAGGCCAAGACAACATTGATGTAGTAGAATAACACTCTCCTAATGAAACCTTTGTGAAGGTGCTAGGGAATAAGTAAAGATCAAACTCAGCCTCTTTTAGTGACACTTTTTTAGAAGTGATAAAAGACAATCAAAGTCAAAATCTAAAATTCCTTAGTGAGACCTTCTCATAGGTGCTATAGGAAAATCAAGACAAATTTATTGGTGAAAACCTCTTTGATGCACCAATAGCTGAGCACAAAAGTTCTTCACTACTTGATGAAGGCAAAATTAAAGATCAAATCAAAATAGCTTCATATCTATAGCCTAATCAAATGATATCTACTCTCAAGCTTAAACAACAAAAAATCTAATGGTCCTATCAAGAGAACAAGTCTTCAGCCCCACCACAACCAAAATTATGTCAAATCCGACATCAACAACATTATGTGTGACTGAAAGTCCTGATCTTCATTTGTTTCACCACAATTATACATTCCATTATCATCTACCATTCCATTTCACAATCAAAATTACCATCCATTATTTTTCCTTGTTTACCATCCATGGTTGCACTTTCCTTTGTAGAGGCTACAAAGATACCTTGTCTCGATACATGAAGGAATCATAATCAATGACTAATGAAGATCACAAAAGCATTCTTAGTAAACAAATCTATAGGCCATTCTTGATAGAGAAGTTATTATAACGAGGTGTGGGATATAAATTAACATGATCAAGTATTTTATTTGTATCATTTGTTGATTAGGATGTGCATCTCCCCATTAACAGGAGCAATAGAATAAAAAACCAAACCCAGGCCAAAAAACATGTATCATACCATTTCATTGCCATGCCATTACCATTGTTACATATCCATTTGCCATTATTGTTGATTCTATCCATTCACCCCATCATTTAGGGGCAATACTCTTACCATTTTATCCAATCTATCAAAAACCTTCATTATCCTTAGCAAGACCATACCATCCTATCATTCCATTCCTATCTAGACCAAAGCCTATTTTTAGTCATCCTACCCAATCCTATTTTGATCTTGGTTCCTTTGGTTCTTCCTACACTTTTTTTGAGAGGATTTTGATCAAGTTTAAATAATCAATTGAATCCATGTTTCAATGATAGTTAATGAAAATAGTGTGACAGTTGATCTGACAAGATATCTTTCATCCTATTAATCTTGTTTATGTGAGCTTAATTATAATTACCTATGGGCAAATTAGTGTTTCACTAATCTTACTACTAATTATAACCACCTATGGCCAAATTAGTATCATTGACTTATGTCATTGTATCCTAGTTATAACCACCTATAGGAAAACTAGGGGAAACACTTGTTTACCATGCATTGCCATATCACTTTACCATCATTGTTTTCATTTGACTAGCCATTTTCTAGATTTGAGAACTTGTTGAGACCTAGTTGGTTTTTCCTCACCTTTTGTGTGGATGGAATTACTATGACTTGAGGTCATTTTAGGACTATGTCGGTCATGCTCAATTCATGTTGAGGTCACCTCAGTCCCCCTTCCCATACGCTCTTGCCATTTTGTGAGAAACCTAAGCCAAATGCTCTCACTATTTTGTGAGCATGTATCTTATCATTCTCGATCAAGTTAAGATACCTCAAAATTCCAAAAACATTCATAACATTTCAAAAATAAAAAAATATTTGTCTTGTCTAAGCCTAGTTAGTTATCCTCGATTTACTTTAATGGGGCATGATCATTGTTAGGATGCTTTCTTTTGATTTTATTTTAGTTTTTTTATTTTTTTGTTTATTTCAAGTTATTTGTTTGTTTATTTATTTGCTTGCCTTTGGTTGCTTTCAGCACTATTGTCGTGACTTAGTCTATATGCATTTATTAGGTGATTCTTTGAGCACATTATTCTTGATTCTATCCATATTCATACGTCAACATTGTCATCATGGTTTCTATCATTGGTGCATTATTTTTTAGTGTTTATTGGATTAGGAGTTAGTCCTTATGCATATTTTTGGCCAAGTCTTCATGGTGTTCTATCATGAAGCCTACCATCACATGCTACAGCAAAAATTAGCTTCATGAAGATCTACAATCAATAGAGCCATAAAATTTTCTCCTTGGCACCTTGGCAAGTCCTCCCATCCCACCCTTGATCAAATCAGCCCAATGACCATTCTAGTTGTATCATTGATAATTAGGATGAGCATCTCCTCATTAGTAGGTACAATTGAATCATTCACACTAATCAATCTTATTCTTCTATTCATCTATTTCATCACTTTGCACCCACTCATCTTTAATCTATATTCTAGGTTATATCCTTGAGTTATGCTTGCTAATCATCCCTAACTAGGGCACCATCAGTTTTAGCCAATCTAGGTCCTCTTACTGATTATGACTACCTATGGAAAATCATTATTTTGACTTTTATTCCTAATTATAACCACCTTTGGGTAAATCAGCATCCTTTTTACATCAATGCATGGAAGCATTTTTTCATTTGGACTAATCTCAACCATGGGTTAATTTTACCTTTCTTCTTGTTTCTTTTTTAGGGACTATCCATCAATAAATATGATGGCCACTCCCTTGAGGGGGAATCATCATAGGATTCCCAAAACCATTTGAAGCTTTTTTCTTCAACCATCATCTTCTTTTTGGCATACAGGGCATTTCTCATTCTTTGAGAAGACATCATTTTTCCTAAAGTTTTCAACATCTTCCCAAATATGGGCAAACTATAAACACCTAAAACTGGCCACTGATGACCTCTAACCTGGGTTTTGACCAATTTCTACCCAAAATGTACAATTTGGCCTAAAAACACTAAAACATGCTAAATGATGTGAAACTGACATATTCAAGTGCTGATTTTGGCTAGGGTATCCCTAAATAGGGCAATACAATTTATGGGCTAGCTAACTTTGATCATTTCATTTTGAGTCAAAATGTCAATTTTGCACCCACGTGCTCTAAACTACTCTTTCCTATCAAATCTTTTGCACAAGACTCGTGCCTTTGTTATTTGTTGTTGAAAACATCCTAAATGGTAATACACATCCAATGCATCTGATAGTGACTTTTAATTCTAATTCAGTCAAATTTAGGACCAATAACAAGGCATTATGATTAATTTGGGTAATTTGTGCACAATGTGCTTAATCATGCTTAAGAGCTAATTAACCCAAATCAAGGCCTAATCAAGAATTCCATGGAAACTTGTTGAATACTTATTTTTGGAAATGAATATTGAATATCTACATCATCAAGTGACCTCATTTCTTAGGAAGACATCCCTAGGCCATAAATGCCATAAATATCAGGATTCATGCCCTCCATGCCTCATCAATGCCTTCCATGATGCCCTCCATGCCTCTTAATTTCCCTTTGTTCCAATGTCATGATGAGGATAATTACAAACTTAATTCCAAAAATTAAATTAATCTTCAACCACACATCTCAATCTTGAGATGGATGGTTGAGGTTGATCATGATCAAATCCAAAAATCTATAAATAGGAGGCCTCACAACATCATTTCAAAAAAAAAATTTGATGCAAAGTTATAATCCCAAATTGGTTCCAAAAGCTTCAAGCAACTAGTGTTACCATGCCAAATTGATTCCAAGCCAATCCAAGCTACAAGACAAAGGTGCCAAGGAGAGATGGAGGTAGACAAGCTTCTATTACCAAGGACTACATGAGCACAAGTCGAGCAAGCCACCACTACAAAGGCATTTGGAGCATCCAAGGAAGGTGAAGGAATTATTATGTTTTCATTCCTTTATTTTTAGTTGTGTTTGTCATTTGCTTTTGTTAACTAATATATCCCTCGTGTCTAGGCCTAGAGATGTTATTCTATTAGTGTGTTTGCTTCATCTTGTTTTCATTTTGGAACTAACACCATACTAACCATCCCCTCTTGAGTCAAATTCCTAGATCAAAAATACCACTTATTCATAGTTTTACCATGACTAATAAAATAGCTAAATTCAAATACCAATAAAGTCTAACCTCCTTTAACTTTCTATGGGAATCCAACCTAAACACATAATTACACATTTACCTAAATAACTTTAAGTAAAAATAATTTATTCTAACATGGTGTATTTTATAAATAAGCATGTCCCTTAATAAAAACTTAGTTTATTTACCTAATCTAAAGTTAAGTCTTTGGATTAAAGTCACACAGATGATCCGTAACTACATGCTCAATATTTCATACAAGTAATGTTTAGGTTGGTTACGATGTATCATTTTCCATATAACTTTATTTTAAGGAGAAAATTGTGATATCTAATCTACCATGCTAGTGTAACTAATCTAACTTTATCTATACTATATATTTATTTCATTCATACCTCATGCATTCACTAATTTAACATGGAAATGATAATCCTTTCCATGAATTATTGATGAGCATGTAATTTTCAAATTTAATGGTCGACCGAATTATTTGAAAAGTCTATTCAATGCCACAATGGTTCAATCTCCATTTTTTTTAGAATCACACCCAATGATAAGACCAAGGGAAACCAAAATCTTAGTCTTATCTTAATACACTAAGTAGATTGGTCCAATCAAGGTTTATCAAGTTGAACACCTCTAACATTATTTAAGAAATAAATACTATATGCTATGTATTTGTTCTGACTTGGAAAATAAAGTGTATTAAAGACAAGAACCAAAATATAATTTAAGAAAAAAAGATAATATTTTAAATCTAATTATAAAAATAAATTTAAAAAAAACATGTTCATGATGCCAAATTGAAATACCACCTTAGATTCATCAGGGAAGGGGTTATTACATAATTTACAACCTCCTCCTTTCAACAACACTAATAAATTGTGATAAACATTCACATGTAATTAAAATGTGCAGGGGAGGGTCAAACACCCCAAAAAGGAATGTAGGTGACCAAACAAAAGAGACAAGAAAAAGATTAGGGTTGATATAAAAAATAGACAAGCCCGATGATTATATACAATAAACACAAACCCACTTCCCTCATATGTGGAATTTTCCTCGACCTCGCCACTCCTTCCCAATTTACCCCTTATTCCTTCCCTTTATCCCTCAATTTTTACCCTAACATAATCCTTTTCTAGTCTACTACCCCATTAGAAAACATCAACTCAAAACTTGATTCATAATTTCGAACATAATTTGCACTTGATAAATTAGTACCTTAAATACATAGGTGCCAACATTGCATCCTATAAATTTGTATATTATCCATTTTAATAGCCATTATCCCACTTTTATTACTCTATTTTATGTGCATCGAACCCAAGTTTGTGAACAATATCCCTTCCCTTTCCTCATTTTAAGTAGAGATAACACAACATTGAAAAAAATGGAATAATTGTTTATGGTCATAACCCATAACCATGAACATTGTAACGATTGAATTTTGATTGAATCTTTACGTAGAACCCAATATTATCTTTTTTGATGTTGAGCATGCAATAAGTGCATGCCATTATATTTTTCTAAGTTTTTGCACAGTTGGAGGAAGTTCAATTCTTCCCAGTACACAAGATAGTGTATGCATCTAATGAGGTTTTATAATGGATTTATGAATGAGACCATGTGAATATATATAGTGTAGGTTTATTATAGACCTTTTGGACAAAATTATTAGAATTTTAACAAACTTGTTATTTTATCTCTATAGTTTCCTTGCATCTCTATGTATGTTTACTATAAACATTAGGTAGGGATTAGGGTTTAGTAAATTAAAGGGAGATTTATAGACATTGTGTGGAGTTTTTTAGTCAATTGGGCAGGGGTGGGGGTTATATGTTTATTTTAATGGTATTCATAAACCATCACAAATATATATGACAATTGTTTTGATTTTGATGGATATGAATCAAAACTATAACATGTGGCTTTGATTAAGAACATGTCACTAAAATTCATACAACCTTACTTACCTATATGATATATTATGTAGTGACCCTCTTCTTCAGTTTAATTTGAAAAAAAGACACTAATTCTACATGCTAATTAGGAATATCACTTAGCTAATAAAATTTTATCAGACCACAAGATATCTTTAAATCGGGTATGGTTATAAATTTAAACCCCAATTTAAGATTGAAATGTATTTTTCTAGCACAATTATATTTTTTAATAAGGGCTTATATTGGCATGAAGTAAAATCATGATTAATCCCATTTTAGAGGCATGAAGACCTTTTTTACTTAATATCAAGTATGTTGAAGAGGATGTGAACTACTACTCTAATAAATATATAACCCCTCTTTTTCATCCAATCGCAATACTCTTATGAATGATTTAAGTAGTTTAGGTGGAACTTGATTATTGTTGAATAATTGGTTTTCTACATTTGTATAGTAGATAAATTTTTTAATGCTCTTCCCTAGCTAATAATGTTATCAAAATGAGAATGCTTAGTTGTGAATTTTTTTGGAATAACCTTATTTTTATTAGTAATTTTTTTGATATTTAGATCTTTTAGAAAACACTTAGGCCTTGCCCTAGATAGTGTATAATGGATGTGTTTGTGTTTGTTGGTTTTGAAGACCTTTTTTCATCAAGATTGAATATTATCAAGTAACCCAAAATTAAAGCTTAATATGTAGTGATGGATATTAATATTTATTTAGTCTAATTTAGGTTAATCTTGAGTCTATATAGTTGTAAATTTCTTAAATTCTCTTTGTCTTGGATTTATGAGGTGTCACACCTCTTTTGCCCTTTTGTAGGAAATATTGAAGTTATATGTCACTTGTAACTCCCTCCACACTTGTCACACACTTCCCCTCACCTTACAGGGATTAAAGACATTTGACACAAGCTAAGAAGGTTGTGTAAGTTAGGATGAGATTATTTGTACTAATTATTTAATGAAATATCATCTCTCATTAATTACACTAGTTATTTATACATTATTTTATGGTTTGAGGACAACTCTCTTTCTTATTCTTTTTAACCTTAAAAAATAGATATGGGAAATCTAAGGTTAAAGGGGTAGAGATAGCCTAGGGCACAAGGATGATAAACTATCTTTAAATCAAGACAATTATTTATAAAAATAAAATAAAACATATATTAGATTTATTATGTTGAGATGTTAAAGATAGAAAGTAAAATTATGCTAAATATTGTAATGATAATGAAAATAACATACTTAGCTAGTTTTGGTGCTATCATAGATCTAGATCTAGAACATAACGAAAGTAGACTAGATTTGGATTCTAGATTAGTTGCCTAATTATATAAATTATAATTTGTATTCATGGAAACTTGTCTCAACGTAAGATGTTTGCACTGACAGTAATATATAACTTGGATGCAAGTGTCCAATATGGAATATTTGCTGAAATTGGATTAGACCATGTGGATGCTTCTAAGTTCTATGTCACCTTCGCTCTAGTGCATTCAGATCTGGGTCATGGACTATCGATCCTTATAAAATAATAAAACCCTAATTATTCATCTTCATAGTGGTTATGGAAAAAATGGGTTAGTGGGAACACATTATTGATCTACCCCAAATACCTCTCTATCAATAAGCACTACTTACATAGTCAATAACCTGAAGAGGGCCTTAGATTTATGTAGGTCTCCCCTACATGTTGGATTGTGTGTTAATCATGAAATATGTGATGAGTAAGTATAAAAGTGACATAGCTTTTAAATTATAAAATGTGTCACATGGAGTGATTATTTAGTACTTCATACGTGTAGATATATTGTCTGTATGACTGATATGGAAATAAGAGAAAATAGGGGAGCTTTTCTCACTTGGGTGCTTGATTAAGTGATTTTGGTAAGTTGCCTTGGTATTTTTAGGTATATTATAGGTGAGGAATGAATTTGGATCGATCTTATATTTATACCAAACCCTTTCGATCATATCTCACATTAAATCACTTCAGCCAAGCTTTAGGATATTTTTCATTTGAAAATTGGATGACTTTAAGGTATTGGGATGCAAGTGTTCGGGCAAGTAGTAAATAGGAACATGTACAAAACTTGTAGATATAGAATATAAGTAGGTTTCAAACATTTTGGTAAAAATAGAAGGCATGGGTCATCATAATGACATTGCTTGGACTAAGAGATAAGTATTTAGGCAAAAAGAGATAGTGTATGCAAGCCTTTTAATAATGATAAAGGTATAGATTATGAAGTTACATCCATGATATATATTGATTAAGTGTACAAAACTAAGGTTTTATATAATCAGAAACAATGTCTACATTTTCCCTCCTTTAATCTAGTAGTGAATTTGTTGGTTTAAATGAGAATAAATGCATACATAGGTGTGTATAACACACCTTACATTTACTTGAGTCCAACTTGAATGTTTTACTATTGACTGAACTATAATCAAGAACATATTAAAATATATAAGCATATAATATGAAATTTAAAAGCACTAAATTAATTGAAATTGAAAAAGAGCAAGGTTTAGGGGTACACCTATGTATCGATGCAACTATCTTTCCTTTTAACATTTTGACATGAAAGATTATCTTTATGAATCATTGAAATTGAGATTAGGAAAAAATATGAAATATGGAAATTACATACATCGAAAAAGATAAAGATATGTTTTAGAACACATGCCCTCAACCTTGGAGAAAATGTGAGTTTCCACCTGGCAGTTGAGATTAGCATGATCGTGAAACCTAATCATACTTGTAACCTAGTGAGTGTGAGTGAACCGAGTGAACTCACACTATAAATTTGGTGAGGTTTGATGATGTAATCAAGTCCAATATATAAAATTAGAAATATTGACTGATTTAATCATCTCAAACATAATAAAAAGTGAACCAACTACTGTAGTAGATTGGCTCAATATAGTCCATAAAAGTCTAACTTGGTGGGTGATGACAGTCCCTAAAAGTGTTTAAAACTTGAAACTTATTTAATTTTGTAATATTAGGTGCACATTTCATGGCATATGTGTATACACATAATATTTTCAAACTTTTATAGATTACTGACACTTTGTATCTTGCAATAACCTATTGAGTCTCAATCTCTCAGAGTGTATGCCTTAAGGGGTGCACCGAGAAAGGGTTAGACAAACCATTGGTGATTTATAGGATTTTTGTCCCTTTTTCCACTTATTATCTACACACTTGTCTCCTAAAAGCATTAACCCTAAGATTGTTCTTATTTGTTGTACCCATTCTAGGCATTTGCTATATTTTATCCTCCTTTTCCTCACCTAAATCCCTTTTTGCCAATTAATTGTGCTAGGTCGACTGGGTTGACCTTGTATAGTTTTGGGATATTTTAATTTAGGAATTAGGTTAGCCTTTGGATGACCTAGCTTTAGACCTAGTGAATAATTATCCAAAATTGTGGTAGGTCGACTAGGTTGACTCTATCAACTAGGATTTTTGGAAGGGTCAAGGGTCAAATCTACCTATAAATACAAGTTCATTTCCATCATTTATCAAGAAGAATAAAAAAAATAAGTAAGATAAAATGAACATATACTTATTGACCATTTTACTTGAGAAGTAAAGATTAGGGTTCCATACTTTCTTTGGAGATATGGATCTTGTCTTGTGGAGAAGTATTTTAGATGCATTGATAGGTTGTGTAGCCTAGAGCTGATTTATTCTTGTCATCCTTACATACCATAATAACCTCTTGTGAATCACCTTGGCTAAAGGAGAGATTGAAGCTCAATGGGTTCATCTTCAAAGGTAAGTATTCTTAACTTTATTTCTCCTTTTTAAGAGTAGATAGATATGCATTTGTGCTTTTCTTTCATGCATTAGGATTCTACATACATTGATGTGAGTATATGTATTGTATGCATGTTTAGTTTTATTATTTCTAACCCCCAATTTGTGCCACAATATTTGATGAGAACTAGATTAGATTTACTTTATTTTTTTATTAATTTAGGTGAAATATCAAAACCTAGGACCCCTTTAGGGTTATTGCATGATTGTGTTAGATTAGAGGATTTGAAACCCTACTTAACATGGTGTATTGTGATAAAAGATCCCCTAATCATGTTTAGCAGATCTTCATATTGGTCATGCTCTCACTTAACAAATGTGTTCCCAATTAGAAGTGTATGTATGTTTTATCTTCTTTGAGATATGATTGATTTATAGATATGATCATTTATGATTGCATACATTCTGGTGAACCCAATGTGAATCTAACCCTTGTGATAATTATTTATTTTATCATTTTTATTATCATATATTTGAGATGTTAGGTCGATTGTATTGACATAGTATTAACTTCTGTGTGTAGGTTCTTTTTTAGGTATAAACTACTAGATCGACTCAGTCGACACAGTATAATTTTTTAGACTTTCAGATATCTAATCCAGACTACTAGGTTGACCCAGTTAACCTTATACACTTTCAAGCATCAAATTCAAACTACCAAGTCAACCAATTGACACTTTACACTTTTAGGCACTCAATAACAAGCTTACACAAATCTTGGTCAACCCAGTTGACCCTATTAGTAGTATTTATAAGCATCTAGTAAGGTTATTTGTTAATAATCTCACTTATCTGCATCTTCAAACCCACCAAGGTTATTTTATATCCTTTCTCTCTTTTCTTATAGTCTTTCTTTTCACAGTTTACAGTCTTTAAAAATGCCCCTGTATAGTCAACTAGATCATCTTTGTCAACCTAGTTCTATATTTTGTGTGCTATCTGGATAACTAGGTTGACCCTATTCATTTTTAGACCTTTTGCTCCCATAGTATAGTGGTGACACTGTCAACTTTGTTTTATATTCTGTGCATGGACTATTGATTGAATTAACACTGTACTATGTTTTAAAGTTAGAATTAACCCTTATGTGCTAGTAATTAGCTCATACATTCATTTCTTATTGTTTGCATGCTTAGAATAGTTCACATAGTCTAATTAGGTGGTTTTAAATATACTGTTTAGTTTCACTATTTTCTATTTTATGCACACACTACCAAATCAAAAAATCTTAAACAAACATTTTAATAATTGTCTACCCAAGGCCAACCTACTTGGATTTCATCACCAAGGGGGAAGCTGACTTGATTTTTTGGCCAAGTATAAACATGTGGCTAATGGTATATTTTGGTTAAGTACCTGATACCCTTATCACTATGGTGTGTGAAGTGAGGGGGTAGGCCTAATACCAAGCATATACCATTACCAATATAGATCCCTTTTAGCTCAAACATCCTAAAACCATCCTTAGATTCCTTTCTAATTCCTTGATTATATCCAACTCCCCATCTCATTTAAAAATATATTATAATAATGTAACAACATTCAAGTCAACCATTTAGTTATCTTTTACTTTTTAAGTTGATCACTTACTCTTTGCTCAAATTGTGCATTGTATTACAAAAACTTGTGTTAGCTAGCATTGGTGCGAGGTTTTATGTTGTGTGCCTTAATTGGATCACCCTTATTAATATAATTGAATGTTTATTTCCATTTAGTTCTTACCTTTCAAAATAATTTTAAAAATAATTTTTGTTTCAGTGTACAGTCATTTCAGTCGACACACTCTATTACAAACTATCTATTTTTCCTTGTCTACTATGCTAGGTCGACCCAGTTGACCCTGTACACTTAGTAATCTCTATTTATTGTACTAGATTGGTCCAATTGACCCTGTATAGCTTGTAGGCCCTATTTCCTATGATATATTAACCCAATTGACTCTATATTAATTATGTCACTTCATATTTCCTTGCTTTCTCATATCTCTTGTCTGATTTAGTATTTCTCATTCATCATGAATTTTTTGTTTGAAAACAACACTGAGTTGAATTTAACAAACATGATGAGTTCTACCAACCCTCATAGGGTCTCCCATATGTATATTAGGGCTCCTCTCTTGGATGAGAGTAATTTCCATATAACCACTCACATAATGAACTATGGGATCCCTCCTGATTCCTCTTCATAGCATAATCCTCTCCTCTCTCTTGACGATCAACCCAAATTAGAGTATATCATTGAAATGATTTTATTTTTCTCTAAATTTCCTTAATATCAAGGAAATTATCCCTCTACCATTTACCATCTCATAATTAGTGGTCAATCTGAAGAGCCTCATTCACCTACTCCCACATTCTCAAATGGATTTAGGGGTACCACTTTTTTTATTCTCAGCCTCTTCCTTCTATTATGACCCCTTCTCATACCATGACCTCTTCTTCTTTAACCTCTTCTACCTCCATACCTAGTATCTCCACTAACATAGAAGGTTCTACATCTAGTGGGCCTCTTGTAAGATCCACTATCCTTAATCCTTCTATTAGTGCATCATTTTCTACCCAAGGTAATCATGCTTCTAGTGCTTCCTCTTCTCATCCCTTCACTAGTCCATCTTTCGCTTCACAAGAAAATTTTGCCACTAGTGCTTCAAATTCTCATAGTTCCTCTCAATCTCTTATCAACACCAATAGTGGTACCCAAGCCATTAATACCAAATATAATGCTTCAAATAGTGCTAAAAATACCAATCAAACCCATAAAATCTTATTAAAAACACTGAATCAAATGAATACCTTTCAAGCTCATAATACAAATCAAATTATGAGAATGCAAAATCATCTTCTCCATTTTCAAACTCATCCTCAACCAATGACTTAGGGAATGCATAATCAAAATGTTCCCCCTCCTCCTCTTTGATATTATCAAGGCAATATCATTCCTAAACCTCCTTTGGTTAATAAAACCATTAAGCATATTCATAATGAGCCTCTTACCACTCAAATTTATAATATTGATATAGGAGGTATCAGCCCTACCATTTCTTATAATGGATTAACTAATCCTAGACCTCATCTTAAAACATTTGGAAATATTTATAAGGATTGGGTCAAATTGAACACCTTTTCCCTACCAAGATCCTAGCCAAAACCCTCATCAATGATGTCTTAGATTGGTACAACCAACTTAGAACCCATTCTATTTCTAGTTTGTAAGATTTAGTGAATGTTTTAGTTCAAGAGTTCCAAACTAGTGATCTTCCTAAAAACACTTTGGCCCATTTCATAAATTGTAAACAACTTAAAAATGAAACTACCTAAGATTTTGTTAAAAGGTGGAAAAATTTATCAAACAAGTGTGAACATAACATGGATGATGATAATCTTTTTCATCTCTTCTCTAATGTTTTTTTTCCCAAGTTATAATATTGGGTCTGCATTGTCTCTCCACGTACTTTGGAGGAAGCTATTGACTAAGCTAAATGTCAAGATTTCCTTATGCATAAATTTGAGCCACCCCAACATTTTATAGGTACTCATATCTTACTCAATAATAAGAATCATAATGCTACTAATGATGGTTTTATAAACTCTTATGACACCTTTCACACCATTCAAGTTGTTATTCCTAAACAATATTTAGAATCAACTCCCCCTTCTCAACAATATACCAATCCTCATTTATATTCACTTAATACCATCAACATTCACAAACCCTTATCCTTAGCTAATTTAATTAAATATCTACCTAGGCCTCTACCACAAGAATTTTATCCTACTCATCTTATGAAATCATGATATGATCCTAACAAGTTTTGTTGGTTTCATGCTAGTTAGGGTCATTCTCATGAGGCATGTAGGTAGTTTCATAATTTAGTTATGGATTTTCTTCTTAGTCCTAATTTTTATCATGATGATATCATTTTAAATAATCAACAAGACCATGACATTAGTTTTAAGGCTTATGAAACACATACTAAATCGCAAGCCTTGAATCAAGCTAATGCTCATTTGGCTACCTATAAAGACCCTATTCCTAATCATCAACCTAATCAAGATACCCAAGACAAGCCCACCCTTTCCACCAATAATGTTTAAAGTCTTGTTGACCCCATTTATAAATAGAATGTGGTTAATATGACTAATATGTGAAGGGTGGTTACTTTTATTAATCATTAACCTATCTATACTCCATTATCCTAAACATTTTGTGTTATCTAGGATTCTTCTCCAACTCATTTAAATGAGTTGGGGTAAAATAAACTTATAACCTTTGTTGAAAATATTACAACTCATCATTTTTATAATACTTCCCATCCTATTTATACCATCCCTACATATTCTTTACCTAACACTAATAATCAAGCTTCTATCAACACTTGTTTTACCAACTCTCAACCTACACCTGAACCAACTGCCTCATCTTCACAACATAATTTACAACCTTATTGTAAACCTTCTCCTTCTTATCAACACAAATTCCAATGTACTTTGGCTCCTCCTTCTAAGGACCTCATTAATCATTATGCACCTATTTCTACCATCCTTCTTATGGGTTATGATGAATGGGATCCCATCATGGAACTCACTAATATCCCATCCCAAATTCCATTTATGATCTTATGAGTACCTCTTCGTGTCATAGAAATCATCTTATGTAACTATTATTCAAAATAAACATCCCTCATGCTCCCCTAGTAGGATGTGAAGCAGCCTTATCTAATGATTTAACTATTTTGGGAATATTGGAGTCTTATTCCTAATTTAGTTAAGGGTCTGAGTTGATTAAATCAATAAATAATATTCTAATAATTAAGATATTGATTTATATAATTTAATTATAATTTGAATCTTTATAAAAATAGTAATAAATGTGGAAAAAATAAGACTTAGCTAGAAATAAACTAAGATGACTGAGATAAGGTCTGAAATTTGCTATGTAAGACTGGGATAGTATCGCAAATTAGGATCTATCTTTCATTTTACAAAAGGATAGGAGCACTAAAATAAGACACCCTGAGGTCTGATTTTATAGTCCTATTATCCAAGAGACATGAGCTTTCTGGGTTTTATTTATTGTCCCTATGTGAGCCTACCTATGAAATTTTAGATGTTGGATGTTTGTGGAGCTCCCTATAGAGATGATTTAGTCTTCAAATCCTAGACTCCATTATGCTTTGATAAAATTTGAGAAAGGGGTGTTAGTGTGTGTAAGACGCACTAAACATGTATCCACACCCCTTGTGTGGTTACACTGCCTACATACCAATACTCCAAAGAGGGATCAAGCCATATGTAGTTCTCCCACTTGAAGTGTTTTGTGCAATATTGTATATGAAGATATAAAATGTTAAACTAGGTGTGCTTGAGGTGGATAGGGATTGGTGTAAGGATTTGGATGTGCTTGTAGCTGTATTGGATAGTTATATGCAAAAAATAGAAAAGTTTGCCAAAATGGTATTTCTTGTATTCTTTCTTGCTTTGTGATAATTGCCAACCCCTTCTAAATGAAATTTGAATAGGATTTTATAGAGATATGTTGGTCATGGGTCAAATATATTCATGTTAGGCCAACAAGAAGGATAGGAACCATAAGGAAATAAATATTGGAGCTAAAAATATAATTAGATAGGAGCACCAAAAATAGATACCCTAGGGTTCAATGTTATAGTCTAAGTTGGGTGTTGTTGTCCTAAAGTTACATGACCTAGGGGTATAGGATTATCCTAGGAAATATTGCCTAAAGGAGGTAGAATCACTATCTAGAAGGCTATGGATGATTGGGAATAAATTAAAGGGTTCTTAGAAAGGTCATGAGAGCAAGCAAGAGGGACCTATGTGTTGGGTGTCACAAGCCACACTCAAGCTACCATCTTTCACATTTTATATGACTATATTTGCCCCCCTTTTATTCTAGTGATGCATCAAAGTGAAATACTAAGATAAAGAAAAAATAGAAAGCATACATAAACTTACCTATAAAGGTGAATCTCATGAAGCTATGCGATGTTGGATGTGCATAGAAAGAGCTCATCATGAAGTGTAAATTTTCAAGATAAAAATAAAGAGTAGATCAATTATTACTAGATGAAATGTGTGTCATATGAGATGGATCTTAAATCCCATAAATGGTCTATAATATGATAATATTGGCATGGATAGCTGAAAGTATGTTGGAAACTAGGCCACTTTTAGCCATTCAGAAAAGGTGGAGATTAGGTTTGTATGAAAGCCACTCTGAAACTAGGTAATAGGCTTATGTGGAAGCCACTTAAAAATGATTCCAACCACCTACATATGGAATAAGGAATGCAACTACTGAGAATACCTAGGTAATGCATTAAACTTAGAAAGAAAAGAAGTAAAATGTGTCGTGTACATTGCCCTAATCATTGGTGTTCGAAAAATGGATTCTGATCTAAAAGTTATATCAACTGCCTAATCTAAAACTGGAAGTGAGAGCCACCATGCCATGCATGATGCCCCCTATATCTAGATTCTCTAAGAAAAATTGTACTAAAATTTCTAATTCTAAAGTAAACTATCATTGAAAAAACTATAATTGTATTTCCTTTTTTATCTATTTCTAGAAAATTTGGGTTTTTTGTTGTTTGGATAGGAGCACCAAAATCAGACACCCTATTGTCCAGTGTTATAGTCCAATCTTGGTGCTATTGTCTTGAGCTGATTTTAATGAATATTCTATGATTATCACTATCTACCTAGTCTATTTTGCCTGGTTTGAAGTATGGATATTATTCTAGGTGTTCTTAAAGCTAATTTTTTAACTGGTAGGAGCTTTGATCTCTATGACAACACCTCTATTTGTTTCCCCTCTTATGAGGGTCAAAATGAAAACCCTGCAATTACTGCCCTCAGAAAAAAGATCCCTACAAGTGTGTTATGCTATAAAATACATGATATAACAATGATAATCAACAAGATAACTCAAGATATAACATGGTTTGTAATGGATATTATTAGATTAATATGGGTATACCTAGATAGATATAATAATGTAATAGCTTGCAATATAGTGAAATAGAACTAGAAGTCTGGTTAGTTGTTAGTTGTCAAGGAGGGATGAAGCATGATTCCCATCATGGCATCTAAGAGAGAACAATAATAAATGATGTGGATCATGGCATTGCAAACAATTGAAAATCAATCAAAAAATAAGCACATAAGGAAAGAAGCAAGAAGTATACAAAAGTGGCCAAGGGGCCAAGCAAATAAAGGACATGGGCACATGTAACTCAAACTAGAAAACAAACATACAAGGCATGTTCATATGCCACATACACATACAATTGGAAATAAGCAAGGCTGGCATGAGGGCTATAATCATATATAAGATTATAGGCAAAGGACATTAGCAAATTTCCTAAGGCACACACCAGAATAGAAGAAAAGGATATTTGAAAATGTCCTAAGGCACATACAAGAGACAAAATAGGAACTAAGAAATGCAATCACATCTAGATACATAAAGTAAAAAAGGAAAGCATGTAAATAATGGAAATACAATCACATCTAACTACTCAAATCAAGAAGTGAAAGTATGCAAGACATGTAGTACAAGACTAGGTAGATGCTAAGAAATACACAAGTGTTATATACTAGTGAGGGTCAATAGAATAAGCTATGTAAAATAGTAAGTAATGTACATCATCATGATAACTAGAGTATGTGGTGTAGGAATGACATAACCTAGATGGTGTAGTCATGTTTAAGATGCCCCCAGTGGGTAAATATATCAATGTGTGTCTCGAATGTAGAAGTAGGATGCCCCTTCAATGGGTGGAGTGAAGCAATCAAGGTTTTGGGTGTCACTGCACACTCTCAAAAAAGATCAATTGAAGCATGGTAATGTAGATAAATCAACAAACAATAGCATATAATAACAATTTTAAGTCTAACATGGTAGTATAAATGTAAAGCATGGATAATGCATACAATTAAAATGTTTTTGAATTTTTGAATGTTTTTGTATTTTGATATATTTGAATGTTTTTGTATTTTGAATTTTTGTATTATTTTTAGTATTTTTGAAAAGAAAGCTATGTACAATCAATCATGAGGAGACTATGTACAAGTAATTTGAAATAAAGTTATATACAAGTAATTTTGAAAAATTATGTACAATACAATGTGTGAAATGAAATGTTAGACATGGAATCTGTGTAGATGCATAATATTCATTGGCTTTTTGAGTTTCTTTCCTTCAAGTGAGGCTAGATGATAAACTTTAGGGATAATTTTTTTGGTAATAATGTATGGACCTAACAAATTTGGTTTGAATTTTCCTTTGATTTCTTCTTTGGCATTGACATTACAAAGATTTTCTTTGAGAATGAGATCATTAACTTTGAATTCTTTGGTGTGAACTCATTTTTTAAATATTTTTGTATATGTTGCTGGTAAATTCTAAGATGTTTTGCTGCTTGAATGCATGTATGGGCTAACTAATCGATCTAGTGTAGATGATTTTCACGATACTAGTCATTAGTGAGAATACCTTTAAGGGAGACATGAAGAGATGTGATTTCTAATTCTAATGGTAAAATTGATTTTGTGCCATAAACAAGTGAATAAGGAGTGGCTCATGTGGGCATGTAGATACTTGTGTGATAGGCCCATAATGTAAAGACTAGTTGATTGTGCTAATCATCTCCAAATTTGGTCACTATTTTTCTCAAAATATTGTTGATGGTTTTAATGATAGCCTCTGCTTGACCATTTCCTTATGGGTAATATGGAGTGGAGAATGTGTGTTTAATATTATAGTTAGTGTAAAATTTCTTGATAGTTTTATTCTTGAATGATGTTCCATTATTGGAAATTATGGCTACGAGTAGGCCGAAGTGTGAAATAATATGAGTCATGAGGAACCTACAAATGTCCTCCCCTATGGTAGATTGGAGTGTAATGTCTTACACCCACTTGGTAAAATATTTTGTAGTTGTGATGGTGAACTTATGCCCATTGGTGGATTCAAGGTTACTTTTTCAAATAAGATCAAATTCCCATAACATAAATGGCCATGGAGAGATAATAGGTTGCAACTATTGTGATGGTACATGTTGTAAGTTATTGTGTCATTGACATTTATTGCATAGATTTGCATATTTTGAACATTAATCTTCCATGGTTGACTAGTAGTACACTTTTCAAAGCAATTTGTGTGACATGGACTTTCCACTGAAGTGACCAACACACTTACTATCATGTATTTGTGCAAGATCAATTTTGGCTTTTGCTGAAGTCAAACATTAAAGTAATTGTCTATTAAAGGATCATTTAAAAAGGTCTCCACCAATGATTACATAACAGAGAGCTTTTTTGTGTAACTTGCATTTGTCATTTTATGAAAAAGTGTCTTGTTTAATAAATTTGTTTAGAAAGTTATAGATATCAGAGAACCATTTTGGACCTACAGAACGACGTGTAGTGGCTAAAATAGATAGTGCAATCAAATCTAAATTAGATATTAATGGTGATTATAATTGTTTAATTATGAAAATAGCTTGTTCATCATTGATGTCGATAGGAATCAAATATTCAACACTTACTATTACATCTACATGTCGTTATCTTTTCTTGGTATACTTTTTATAGAAAAGTAGTTGAATTTTGATGATAAAAATTATACCCTATTTTGGTATGGGATAAGGTGTTCTTATTTTGTTTGATAGACATTATTGACTTGATTGACCACAATTTGGGAATCACTAAATACTTGAATATATTTGATTTGGAAAGACTGGGCAAAAAATAGACCTAAGATAGGTGTTTCATATTCTATGGTGTTGTTGGTGTAGGAGAAACTTAATCGATATGCAATAGGAACTGTGTGACAATAAGGGTCAACAAAGACAATGCCTACCCCCACATTAGATGTGCATCAAAAACCCATCAAAGAACATGGTCCAAGTATCATAATGAGTATAATAGGTAGTAAAATCATCTCTAAATGTGTCACTAATAGTATCGGTGTCTAAGAGTGGTGTGGTTGCCAAATGGTCTAAAATTATTTGGCCCTTTATTTATTTCTAAAGAACTATTTTTAAGTCAAACTTTGTTAATAACATGACCCATTTTGTGATGCAACTAGAGAGATGTGGCTTTGCCATGAAAAAATTCAATAGATCTGCTTTTGTGATAACTTGAGTCTCATTATTTACTATGTAATGTTGAATTTTTTATGTGGTAAAAACTAATGCTAAACATAGTTTTTCTATTGTAGAATATTTTTTTTGTAACCAAATAATGTGCAACTGCTATAATAAACTGATCACTCGGTATGTTGATCATCGTATTGTGCTAAGAGTGCACCTAATGCATGTAATGTTACTGAGATATATAGGAAAAGGTCTTCTAGGTATATGTGGTACTAAAATAGGTGGATTAAGAAGATATTGCTTGATTGTATTAAATATTTTTTAATAATCTTGATCCCAAACAAACTTTGTATTTTTATTTAATAATTGAGTTAATGACTAAGTTTTATCAATAACTTGAGCTACAAAACGGTAGATTTCTTGGATTTTTCCCTTTAAGAATCGAAGTTGTTTTATGCTCATGGAAGGTGGTATGTCAATAATTGCTTTGAATTTCTTAGGGTCAACCTTTATGCCATGCTGAGAAATAATGAAACCTAAAAGTTTGCCTGATGTAACTCCAAGCACATATTTCTTTGGATTTAATTAGATAGTGTATTACCTGAGTCTTTGAAAGATCTTTCATAAATCAATAGCATGATGTTGTCATTGTTTGGATTTAGCTAATATATCATCAACATAATCTTTGATAGTATGATGAATCAAGTCATGAAAAATATGCATCATGGTATGCTGATATGTGGCTCTAACATTTTTTAATCCAAAAGGCATGACAATGTAACAAAATGTGCCCCAAGGTGTTGTAAAATATGTTTTCTCTTTATCTTCTTTGGTGATTTTCATTTGGTTGTATCCTACAAAGCCATCCATAAATGATAACATTTCATACCTGACTGTGGAATCTATGATCATGTCAATGTTAGGTAAAGGAAAATCATCTTTTGGGCATGCTTTATTTAAATATCAAGAATCATAACAACACTAAATTTATCTATTGGGTTTTACCATGGGGACTTTATTGGAATCCCATTCAGGGTGTGTTACTAGTCAAATGAAGCCAGTATCTAAGAGGTATTGGATCTTGTCTTTGACTAGGAGAGCCACCTTAGGATGAATTTTGTGAATTTTTTGTTTAACTAGTTTAGCATCTGGGTATAAGGGAATCCAATAAAGTGCTATAGATGTATGAATTCCTAACATATCTAAGTAAGACCCAACAAAGAGTTTTGGAAAATTTGCTAAATTTTGATGAATATCTATATCTTCTTCCTTTCATAGGGAAATTGCTACCAAGACAATATGGGGATCCTGATCGATTCTAAAATTGAAATTAATTATTTCCTCATTAAGCAATGTGGAATGATCTAGTGTGTATGGGGTTATAGGAATAGTATCATCTGAATCAACTAGTATGTCTTGGGGATAATGTATATTTTATCTGGAGTATGCATGGGCATTTATGTGATGAGGAAATCTATTTTTATAATAGAAATATGGGAGGTCCTCATATGCTCTAAGAAATTGTAAGAGGGATTCATCATTATAGAATTCATCTAATGTGAACATATCTAGTGAAACCATATCATCAATGAGATCATGATAGATCAATGATAATGTTGGGGTATGATTAACAGTGTGGTGTACTAGTGTAATGGGTGAGCAAAAGTTTATATGCTTTAAAGCGGTGGAAGAAGGTTTATCATGAAGAAGGGTAAGCTGATAGCCCAGCCCTTACTTTCCATGTTGTGTGCATGCCTTGATAGGATTGATGATTCCTTGTTCATGCTTTCCAAGACTTTTGCCATGTTATCCCATCTTATTAATACATTTAAGTGCAAAAGGGGAAGTAAACTAGTGATTTGATGTCAGTGCTATTACAGAACTTGGAATTCTCTGATGTGTTGCATAGTTTGAGGGTGCATTATGAGCAGTGGGTTGTATAGGTATATTACTGAGATTAAAGTGTGGAATATAATTCTCTTGATATTTAATAACCTATCAATATTTAAAAGGTTCATTGTCTATTGGACATGTTTAGATGTAGCCTTTGTGACTAAATTTTAGACAAGCATGAAATGTAGAAGGGATTGTATGAATATCATGAATTTGAGGCCATCTAAATAATAAATTATAATTGATGTCATTTGGCATGACTTGGTAAGTAGTTGGCAGTGTCTTTGGTCCCAAAGTAAGATTGAGTGCTATTTGACCCATGAATTTTTGTGGAATGTTGTTAACGCCTCTGACATTTATATTGGAATGGTCTAGATCATGAGGTTGTATATTAAGATGTTTAAGAAAATAAATGTTGTAAATGTTATGTCCTGAACCATTATCAACTAATAATGTTTTTACCCCTACATCATTAATTCTTAATTGAATATATAGAGGTAGATGTTGTCCAATGATGTGGCATGGGGGTAAGTCCTCTTTCTCAAAGGAAATATGCTCTTCATTCCTTTGAATTTTTTTGAGGATAGAGGCAACATAAGTTGGTTCAGCAAAAATAATAATTCTAGTATTGTGAAGGGATACATACAACGCATCTTTGTAAACATTTGATCACTAAAAGAGCTCAATAACTGAAACTATATCGAAATGGGTGCTAACTTGGGTGATAAAGCTATAGCCATGGGTGGGTGTAATCAACCTACCTATCTTCATAAACTTGGATGATAGCATATACTACATGATATACTATAGGCATAGAGTTGGTAGTAGGTGTGGGATAAGAACTAAATGTACAAAGTTTGAAGGGAAGAGGGATAGATATAACTGCTAGTGTTTGCTTGTGTCTAGTAGTGATAGGGAAATACTCAAAAGTAGCAAATGAGTTATATGCATCTAGGTAGAAATCATTAATGTGAAATTAAATTCATGAAACTGGAGTTATAAGTTATATAAAAATATGTTTATAAATAGCATTCTACGTGAGAGATAACAATCAAGGGATAGAGAGCATGAATTTGTGCATTAATACATAAAGAACTGTGATATGTGATATGATATTTCTAATATGTTTAACAAGATAAACTTGAAATTTTTTCCATATGAGAAATACAAAGCCAGAGATAGAGAGCATGAAATTGTGCATGAATGCATAAAAAACTTTGACATGTGCTATTATATTTCTAATATGTTGCGCAAGATAAAATTGAAATTTTTTCCATATGAGTGATAAAAAGTAAGTAATGAAACCTTGTATATAAGACAAGTAAACATTGCTTTGAAGGAGAGGGATCTTACTATGTTTAGTAATAACTTTCTTAATATAATCCCATATTATGAAAATTAAGCATACAATGTAAAGAATAAAGCTTTGTTCTAACATATGGTAAACTTCATCATTCATGTACATGATATGACTGAGTATAGTCTCATTATTTACAAGAAATGCAAAAATATGTGTAAATAAGTGAGATCCATTTTGGTTATTATGTGAAATTTGATTTTAGATGTAAGGTGATACCTCAAGCAAATAAAGGGACCTAGTATATTCAACTAGAGTTTTAAAAATGATTATTTTTAAAATTTATAAGGAATTTTAAAATTTAATGTGAATTTTTGATTTAAATATGCAAGCAAAAAATTAAAAAATTATTGGGAATTTTTTTATTTGAAGGGACCTAGTAGTGCAACTAGGGTTTGGAAAAAAATATTTTTTTCAAATTACTATAGAATTTTAAAAATTAAATTGAATTTATGATTTAAACAGGCGAGTAAAAAATTTAAAAAAAATTGTAAAAATAACAAAGAATTTACCCTAGGGTTTCTAGGGTTTTTATGCACAAATGAAGTAAGTCAGATTCATTAAATGATTTAATTATTTTAGGAATATTGGAGTCATATTCTTAATTTAGTTAAGGGTTTGAGTTAATTAAATTAGTAAATAATATTGAAATAATTAATCTACTAATTAATATAATTTAATTGTAATTTGAACCTTTCTAAAAATAGTAATAAATGTGGAGAAAATAAGACTCAGCTGGAAATAAACTGAGACGGCTAAGACAAGGTTTAAAATTTGTTTTTCAAGACTAGGATAGTGTCACAAATTAGGATCTAACTTTAATTTTATGAAAGGATAGGAGCACCAAAATAGGACACCTTGGGGTTTGGTATTATAGTCCTCTTTTATTGTTGTTTCCTAGGAGACCTGAGCTTTATGGGTTTTGTCTATTGTCCCTGTGTGATCCTTCCTATGAAATTTTGGATGATGGATGTTTGTAGAGCTCTCTATAGAGATAAATTAGTCTTCAAACCCTAGACTCCATTATGCTTTGATAAACTTTGAGAAGAGGGGGGTTAGTGTGTGTAAGATGCACTGAGTGTGTATCCACACCCCTTGTGTGGGCATGTTACCTACATACCAATACTCCAAAGAGGGATCAAGCCATATGTAGTTATCCCACTTGAAGTGCTTTTTGAAATAGTGTATATGAAGATGAAAAATGCTAAACCAGGTGTGTTTAAGGTGACTAGGGACTAGTGTAAAGATTTGGATATGCTTGCAGCTGTATTAGATGGTTGTATATAGAGAATAAGTAAGTTTGCCTCAATGGTATTTCTTGTATTCTTACTTACTTTATGATAATTTATAACCCCTTCTAAATGAACTTTGAATGGGTTTTTATAGAGATCTATTGGTCATGGGTTGAATGTATTCAAATTAGGTTGACAAGAAGAAGGATAGGAACCGAAAGGAAATGACCATTGGAGCTAAAAAAGTAATTGGATAGGATCATTAGAAATGGACACCCTAGGGTCTGATGCTATAGTCCAAGTTGGGAGCTATTGTCCTGAAGGTATGAGACCCAAGGGGATAGGATTGGCCTGGGAAATTTTGCTTGGAGGAGATGGAATCACTATTTAAAAGGCTATGAATGACTGGAAATCAGTGAAAAGGTGCCTAGAAGGGTCATGAATGCAAGTAATAAGGACCTATGGGTTGGGTGTCACAAGCCACACTTAAGCTACCAATTTTCACATTTTATATGACTACATCTAGATATGAAGATACCATATTACAAAAATGTGATGAGATGTCCGTCCAAGTTAAAAAATAGGGATATCAAAGTCAAGCATGCCTTGATTGACCAGGGTTCTAGCACTTGTGATTCCTCTCTCAATTTTATCAAAACCCTTAGATATTTTGATTGCAATCTCAAGTCCATATGTAGCACATGCCAAGGATATGATAAAAGGTAAATACCTCCTTTAGATCATGTGTGGCTTCCCATTACCATCCCACCTATCACTATCTATGTGAAGGTGATGATATTTAACTTTCCTCTCTCTTATAACATCTTGCTTGGTAGATCATGGACTCATCGTATGAGAGCAGTTACTTATTCCACATACTAATGCATTACATTCCCTAACAATAGAGCCATTTATAAGATTTATGGTGACATTAACCCTTGGAATTTCAAATAACTCCAAGATCTTGATGTCTTCAAGATTCCTACTCTTGAACCTTTTTCTAGTGTTCCATTTTGTGAGTCTCAATGATTTAACTTTCTCATCAATTCTACTCGAGGTTACAATGGTCATCTTAAACTCATTGAGAATATTCATCCTAAACTCTTAGATTTTAATGATGATGATCCTAATGAAATCAACCTAAAGATTAAAACTTTTGATCTCTCACTTCATCTCATCTCTCAACTTCCTACTTCTTTGTAGCCTCATTCTTATAAACTTCCTTCTGATGATATTCCCATCATAGTGACTAATACTCAACATTCTATTTACCACACTTCATCAGATAAAAATTTCATACCTACATGCATCATTGATCTTCACACACCTGACTATGATGATGGTTACACCTTAGATGATCCATGCCTAAGTAGTCTTGTTCAAGCCCATGATGCTGAGATTATCCATTATCATTATTATTTGCTTTAGTATTTTAGTGATTATTCCCATATTCCATCATTTATAGTTCCTAATTTTCATATTTTCCTCTTTATCACAGGGTAGAGTTAGTGCCAACAACTCCAATTTGTAAATAACCTCATAGGAGTATGCTCATGGATCATGTCATGACTGGGCCTTACCATTTTACTAGGTACACTAACCCTTATAGTTTGCTTATCCCTAAGATGTGTAAGACCCTTTTTTGGCCTTCTATAGACCCCACCCATCCTTTAGTAGATCCCACATCAGAGCCCATTCTTGCTTTTGCTATAGTAGAGCCCATTTTTGCTCCCACTATAGTTGAGCCTGTTTCTACTCTTATTATCATTGAGCCTATCCCTACTTCTGATTCCATTTCTCCTTCCATTGAGCTTAGTCATATTATTTCCCCACCATCATCTTCTCTTGGTTATGGTTTGATTTCTTTAGCTTAGATGGCTCTATTGCCGACCAAATGGGCTGATGAGCCTTCCCAAGCTCCTTCCTTTCCTGTTACACCTCCTCTTATGAGTACTTCTACTAAACCTACTCACAATCATATATGTTGCTTCCATAGAATGGATAATCATTCATATACAAATTTTTTCAAGCTATGATAATATATTGATACTTTGCATCCTTATTCCCCTTATTCCTCAAATAAGGCCATACTTCCCTTAAAGGTACTACCTGAATATATGTCTAAGTATGGAGAGGTATTGTATTTGGCACCAATGTGGCACCCATCACACCGATCATTATCATATCCTTCAACAACACTTTAAGGATCACTTTATAACTATTCTTGGAACTTTTATTTCTCCTCCCATAGGTCATTCTTGCAAGAAGGCTCCTCTTTCTTCTCCCATGGTTTCACCTCCTATGGTCCCTTCATCACTTTTTGTGCTGCTACCCATGATTCCTTCACCTATGGATCCTTCTCCACCCATAATTGCTTCACCCATGGACCTTCCCTCACTCATGGATCCTTATCCACCTATGAATCCTTCACATATGGATCCTTTCCCACCAGTGATTCTTGCATCTCCTATAGAGCCCGTTCCCATGCCTTCTTTTGAATATCCCTTGCTTGATATTACTCCTTAGCATGATCTATATAGAACTCCTAATTTTTTTGTTGAAGAGATTAGATGAGAAATATTTTATCAATTTTCATTGAAGATAAATGTGACATTAGTAACATTTCACATCCATCTTCATAAAGATCTATCCAATGTTCTAGATAATATGTGTGGGCATATTTATCAGTATTTATGAGCACATGCATGGTGATTTTAAATTTTCATATGATTTTGACGTGTGATCCAATATTATATTTATCTATATATTATATCATTTAACATTGTGTCAAATTATTATTTATCTTACATGTTGACTTTACTTTCATACTCTATATTACTTTCATACTCTATATTACTTATACTATTATTTATGTTTGCTAATGGAAAATTTTATTTCTCATTGATTTCTCTTTCTTTCTTAAAAATTCCCTTATTTCTATTCATAATATGTTTACTTTCTTATCTCTATTTTTGTGAGTAATTATCATTGTGACTTTTTTTATAAAAACCTAGTTCCTTTTATTCATTCCCTCTTTACCATGTGATCAGTTAGCAAATAATTAATTTCATTATAATTTCCTTTCACCAATCCACTTTGGATATCCTTTTTCCCTTTATTCCTTTCTCAAAAACTAAGCATAAACATGGTTGAGACTTGAGATAACATGTTGGTTCATTTTTAAGCCTAAGTGTTTTATTCAGTCTTATCTTTGATCACTTAGCTTCCTTTAGCCTAAGCTTACAACTCATTCATGTGTATCACTCCATCTCTTATGTTTGTTCATTCCAAGTTCATATGTAGGAGGAATATTAAAAATCCTTAAAAACATTTAAAATTTAAATCATTTAAAAAAAGGCTATGATCTAAAAGGCAAAAAAAATTAAAAATTCTTAAAAGTCAAGTCACACTAAAAGACATTATTCAAAGCACACCTCCTTTTTCTAGTCGAAGCTCAAACTCCATCGTTGGCTTCATGGTAGATATGAGGTCCATTGGGGTACAATAGGCTAGTAGATTATAAAAGGATAATAAAAAATCTTTTAGTGCCACCTACTTTCTCATGCAAGTACCCAATCTTTGTAGTAGACCGATGACTCTGTAAGGGGTCCTAAGGAATGCGGAACACATTGTGAGAAGATAGGTCCATTTTAATTTTATTGTACCAATATATCTTCATTATTTGATATTAGTAGCATGCTTATTTTCCTATAAAGACTTGTCACTATAGTGAATAGGTTTCCTTTATACGTTGATGATCACTAGTCACTTAGTGTCTTCTCATATTCTTAGTATGCCTCATGTCTCCTAAAGTCTTATCATAAGATGCCTAAGCTATGATTTTTACATTCCATTTTTCATTTCCTAATTTCCTAATATTTCCTTTTGAGAATTATTATTTTTGTTCACTGATCACTCCCCTAGGAATTCCATTTATGAGTTGTATTGTAATACCATGGATAGGACCTAGCCATCCCCACAAATTACCATAATTTCACCTTCCTATTACTCATATCATTTGTCACCAAATTTTCACATTTATTCCACCTCATGGGTGTTCCCTTTGTGAGTTTCGTTGTAAGAACATGGAAAGGACTTGGCCTCCTCACAAAATTTTCCAATAATTTAAGTCACAATCAAAATTACATGTGTCAAATATGAGATAAAATGTGATCGATTATGAAGTTACACATCATTAACATGATTCCCATATTTATTTAATATGTTTTATGCTTACTTAATTTATATTTTGATTTTATCTTATTATTTTATGATTACATTTAAGAATCCAACCATTTCTTTACTTTTTCATACTTCGCAGCTTGAATTAGTGTGATATATTTAAGACCCAATTTTTTTCAATTTTGTTTTTCTCTTATACTTCCCAAAGTGATTTAGTATTATTGATTAACTCAATTTATTTGTTTTATACCATTTGTCCTTTTACGTTCTTTCCACTTTATTACATTATTTTCATACTTCCCAATGTGATTTAGTATGATCTTGTTTTAATTTGGTTGCTTATCTTTCATTTGGTTTAAAAATAAATTCATTTTTACCATCTTATTTTATCCCCTTTGGTTCTTTATAATGAGCAAGATAAGTGGGATTAACCTTGGAGGAAACTCCATGGTTAAGTGCTCTTAAGTTGGATTAGTATTGGGATGGATGACCTCTTGAGAAGGCTCAATTCTTCACCCTTGTGAGCATCACCTAGATGTAATGAGTGTTAAGTGGACCATTCATTCTCATGAGATATGGGTTTGTGTGAAACACTACTCATGAAACATGGGCCAATGAGTTTGACTCAAAAAACTACATAATTGAATCTTGATAGCAATATCATAATCTTTATACATAGTCATTTTTATTACACATTTCCCAACATGAAATAGTCTATAGTATATTTTTGATCGATTATATTTTACCAAGTCCTTTTGGTTTGTTTCCTTTTAACCATGCATGTGTCTTACATAAATGTTAGAAAAGAAACCATAACTCATATAATTCCTATAGCATGTACAACAATAATAGATAAACACGTGCTAGAAATAAATATATCTAAAGCATCCATAACCACAACCATAATGATAACACATATAATCAATATCCAAAATGATCCATATATATATATATATATATATATATATATATATATATATATATATAATGAGTTTTGATAAAATAAATACAACCATATACAATGTTCCAGCTCTATGGTTGGGCCCCATCTTGCTTATCTTGTGGCCTCGCCATGTTGCCCATCGATGCCTCAGTTTGACTCTTCAACATAGAACATTGTAAATAGGTTGTCCAAGATCTCAATCCTGATACCTAACCCTATAGATGAGCTACCTGAGCTTATACCTATGTAAACTAGTCTAGGGTCACCAGATGTGTCATTCTCTCCTACTCATGTACCTGTGACATATGGGCCAGGGTCATTGCATGTGTTTCCCTCTCTTGGGCATGTGCTTGTTTCATCTACATCACTGTAGCTAGATGTTCAGGTCTCTCCTCAACTGGGTCCTACCATGTTCATGTCTCTGCTACACCCATCTCTAGTGCTAGTTACATCCCCTCTCTATGCACTTATAGCTACCTCACAGCCTCTCCAACTAGTGTGAATCAACTCACCTAAGTTAGAGAAGATAGTACCCTAGGATCCTCGAAGGTGGTAAGGTTATACAAAATCAATACCTCATCAAGGACATCATGGAGTGTTCCCCTCACTAAGGATCCCCATCTAATCTCCTCATCCTCTACCACATCTGCAAAAAAACTAGATATATATTTAATCACTGATATATCTCTATAATAATCTATCTCTAATATATATCAAATAAAAACTTAAGTAAAATTTAACCATATTTTTATTACCTATTTGTGTGTCATCCATTATTGTCTCACCATTTGTGCAATCACCGAGCACAATATCCCCATATGTGTGGCCTCCATGAACCTCCTCTATCAATCATCTCCTAAAAAAAACCTAGAGATGCCACTTGTACCCATTTCAGGCTATGCCTGAGTAGTCTCTCTATAGTCCAACTTTGTCCTAGCCCACATACTGGGTCATCTAAGACATCTATTATCTCTTTTATCTCCTACTCCTACTACCTCCATCAATGTCATATCCTTGATGGTTGCTACTCATCTTGATATAGAACTAGTAGTGGTACTTTTGGTGCTCCTAACTTTGCCCCCATCTCCTCTCACTCTACTACTTGTCATGCTCAACTAGTTCATGGTCTCTCATGACATGGTTTAAGCATCAACCTTGCCAATGGTGGCCCTACTCCTCCTCTGCCCCATGGCTTTCTCACATACTATGCCCAAAACACGGGCACCACTATCGGTACCACTAGGTGAGGCAAGCCCATCTTTTCTAGCATTCATGCTACCAAATGTGGCTCCATCCACTAGGTATAAATCCCTATCATCTCTATCCATGCCAAAGTTAGTGCAACTATGTCCCAGATAGGCCATATCATAGTAATGATCCCATACGATTACTAGACTATATCTAATCATCTCATTATTTATAGCACTGATATGTGGGGTATGGCCCATGTTATCTGGTCCTATCTCCATCTCTAAACTTGAGGTGACCTATCATTGACCACATGGGGTAAACCCATCAACTGATACATGGGGAACCTCTCATAAATCTATGACATTAATAATATGATCAATCCCACTAACTTTTTCCCTCTAGACAACACTCCATACATGTCATGCATGACTTATACCTAGATGATAGACCCCATTTCATATATCACTCTCTCCTCTAATATCACCTAGCTCAAGGCTAACACAAAGAGAGGTACCTTACCATCTAACATATGACACAACACTCAAGATATCACAAGTTCTATCACATCTTTTTAGATGTCCAAAAACTATGTCGTATACACATCAAACATACTCACCCTTAGGCTTGAGTATATCCTCTCCAAGCCTATAGCCCATCTAGCTAAGGCTCTCCTATCCTCATTCCTATCAGGTATCACCATGACCAAAGGTGTCCCTACTATGGGAAATCCTAGGATGGCATGCACATCCTCCAGGGTGATGCTCACCTCTATAGTATCCCCCTCCACCTCCCACTTGAAGGTGTTAGTCAATTGTTCCTAACATCCTAGAAATATGACTAACATATTTGAGCTTAGGGGTATGTTACACATCTCTACTATGCCTCTAGATATCAGTCTCACTCTATCCTCTACCGATAGGCACTCTAATAGATGTAGGATCCATGATGCATCCACCATATGCCATAATCTTGGATGCTTCTACAATAAGGAAACAACAAAAATGTATTATATCCTCCATAATCATGTATAGTCATAGATGTTAATTTAGTCACTTATTTATTTATTTATCAATTTCCCCTATTTTTAGCCTACATATCCCTTTTAGCCCTCACTTGACATTTTGGGACCTTCTATTACTCTTTCATCCACTTGCATGCATTTCTATATTATTTTGGTCCTTTGGTCAAATACTAGTTTGACCAAAATTTCCTTATTTTTTACTTGGTTGACTTAAAAATCTAAGTTAACCCTCTTATTTTTCTCCCCTTAGTACTGCGTTATCATACTAGAATTTTTTGCTCAGTTGACATATTGTACTAGGATAGTAGTCTATAAAATATACTGGGTTGACACATACCTACTGAGTCAGTAGTATGGATTTTGTCATTTTTAAACCTACTAGGTAGATTGGGTTAACCCAGTTATTTTTCCCTGTTGACCCCTTACATTTTTTGAAATAAGTACATTCTAGCAGTTATTTTCCTAAACCCTTCAAACCCATTCCCCTAATTGGGTTTTCCTACCCTTGGCATCTAATTTTGTTTAATTTTTATGTCTAAAAATGATTATAATTAAAAATTTATAAAAATACACTTAAATCACTAGAACATTCAAAAACTAGCTTGAGATTTTCAGTTGCCTACTTGTAGTGCACCCACTGCCACCTTTGGGGGTGCCTCTCGCTGAGTTTGTCACCTCCTTGACATCCTAGCTCATTTGGTCTCCCAAATCTCTTTTCATCTCCTTCACAAGTAAAAAATAAAAAATGACTTTCATTTCACCCTATTTAAAATCACTTTTCAAAATCAAAATCTTTCAAATATTTTCTAATAAATTTCTTGTTTTGCTTCTATCTTTGTTTTTACTCATCTATTTTTCAAACCATAAAATGTTTTAGAATCATGATGATGTAGATAATTTTTTCCAATACAACATGCATGTATTCTTAAAAATTTAATTTTTGTCTATTTTTTTCACTAACTTCCATAGGCTCGCCTAATGTTCTTTACATTGGACACCTTCACTTCTCTTGCAATCTATTTCTTTATCTACAACACTAAGGTAAGTAAAGGTATGTGTTTTTCAATTCTATCCTTTCATTTATATTATTTTACTACTTACTACACTTTAATTAATATCAACGTTATGTGTTATCATGTTCTATTTCCTATAAAACCATCCCATGTTGCATTTATGTGACACATGATAAGCTTTGAGTGGGAAATATGTATACACATAATATTTTTAAACTTTTATCAATTAATGACACTTTATATCTTGTAGGAAGCCATTTGGTCCCAATCTCTCTGAGTGCATGCCTTAAGCAGTGTACCAGGAAAGGGGTGGGCATACCATTGGTGCTTCATAGGATTGGTGTCCCTTTTGCCACCTATTGTCTACACACTTGTCTCATAAAACTATTAGCCCTAAGCGTATTCTTCTCTATTGTACCCATTCCATGTGTTTACTACATTTATCCTCCTTTTCCTCACCTAAATCCCTTTTTGTCATTCAGTTGTGCTAGGTCGACTAGGTTGACCCTGTATAGTTTTGGGATATTTTCACTTAGGAATTAGGTTAGCCTTCGACTGACCTAGATCGGGACCTAGTGAATAATTGTCTAAAACTGTGCTAAGTCAACTGGGTCGACCCTATTAACTGGGATTTTTGGAAGGTTCAAGGGTAAAATCCACCTATAAATGCAAGTTAATTTCTATCATTTATCAAAAAGAAGAAAAATAAAAAGTAAAAGTGAATGAACATTTGCTTATTGACTATTCTACTTGAGAAGTAAATCTTAGGGTTCCTTACTTTCTTTAGAGATACAAATATTGTCTTGTGGAGAAGTAATTTGGATGCAATAATAAGTTGTGTATCCTAGAGCTAATTTATCCTTGTCATCTTTACATACCACAACAACCTCTTGAGAAGCACCTTGGTCAAGGGAGATATTGAGGCTTGGTGGGTTCATCTTCAAAGGTAATTATTCATAGCTTTATTTCTCCTTTGTAAGAGTAAATAGATATGCATTTATGTTTCTCTTCCATGTATTAGGATTTTGTATACATTGACATGATTATATGTCTTATTTGCATGTTTAGTTTTATTATTTCTAACCCTCACTTGGTGTCACAAGCTTTGGTGAACACTATATTAGATTTAATTTACTTGTTATTAGTTTGGGTGAAATATCAAAACCTAGGGACACCTTAGGGTTATTGCATGATTATGTTAGACTAGAGTCTTCATAACCCTCTTTAGCATGGTGTATTATGATAAGAGATCCCCTAATCAGGTCTAGTAGATCCCCATATTGGTCATACACTCACTTAACAAATGTGTTCCTAATCAAAAGTGTAGGTATTCTATATCTTCTCCAAGTTAGGATTGATTTATAGATATGATGCATTTTTTATGTCATACATCATTACAATGATATTGGTTGGACTTAGAAATAAGTATTTAGGCACAAAGAGATAGTGTATGTGAGCCTTCTAATAATGATAAAGGTATATAATATGAAGTTGCATCCATGATATATATTTCTTAAGTCTAAAAGACTGAGGTGTTATATAATTAGAAACAATGTCTACATTTTGCCTTTTTAATCTAGTAATGAAATTGTTGGTTTAAATGAGAAGAAATGCATACATAGGTGTGTATAACACACCTTACCTTTACTTGAGTCCAACTTAAGTGTTTTACTATTTACATACCTGTAACCAAGAACATGTTACAATATATAATTAGTGCATATAATATGAAATTGAAAAGCATTATATTGATTGAAATTGAAAAAGAGCAAGGTTTAGGAGTACACCATATATTGATGCAACTATCTTTCCTTTTAACAATTTGACTCGAAGGATGTATCATTATTAATCATTGAAAGTAAGATTAGGACAAAATATGAAATATGGAAATTGCATATATCTAAATAAATAAAAATATATTTGAGGACACATGCCCCCAACCTTATAGAAAATGTGAGTTTCCACCTGGCAGTTGAGGTTCGCTTAATCATGTAACCTAATCATACTTATAACCTATTGAGTGTGAGTGAACCAAGTCAACTCACACTATAAACTTAGTGAGGTTAGATGATGTAATTAATTACAACCTTTAGAATTATAAATATTGAATGATTTAATCACCTCAACCATACCAAAAAGTGAACCAACTACTACAGTAGATTAGCTCAATATAGTCTATAAAATTCTAACTTGGTGGGTGATGATAGTCCTTGAAATTGTTTAAAAATTAAAACTTGTTTAATTTTGAAATATTAGGTGCACATTGCATAACATATTCACCTTAGATATGTATTATGCTAAAACTATGTATAAAAATGGTACCAATGTATAGAATTATACAACAAATGTATATTGGAATCATTTAATTGTAAATTTGTCATATTTACAAACTATGTAAGTGTGGATAACATGTTTACAAAACATGCTCCCACTATAATCTAAATCTGAGAACTAGCGTAAGTGTGGAGAACATGTTTCTAAAACATGACTCCATTATAATCTGAATATGAGGACTGGTGTAAGTGCCAATGTGGAGGACACTTTTCTAAAACATGCCCCCATTGTGATTTTAGAATGCTGCAAACTAGATAAATATGGAGAATGTGTTTCCAAAACATGCGCCCACTAAATTTGAAACTATGGCAAATATGGAGAACATGTTTTCAAAATATGCCCCCATTATAATATGAAACTATGAATCAATGTTGAATTCATGCTTTCATGGCATGCCCTCACTAATATGCACCTCCTTTTGAGGTGAGGGAAAGTAGAAACTAGTAATTACCTTACCTAAAAAGGATAATATAACCATGTAAACTATGAATGTACCATGTAGTAGATAAAGGGAACATGTCTAGGTAGGTATATCATTGACACATGAATAATATGATCACATCAATGCCTAAGATGCATGATGTGAATCATGGAAAAATATAGATAATAAAAATACAACCTCAACAATAAATCAAACAAATATACAAGATCACTCAAAATCAAATCAAAAGATAATGGTCCAATGAGACCTCAAGCAAGGGGCATGTTTAAATTCCACAAAATCAAAGGGATGTGACTTAGTCAAATGTCCACAAAATCAAGAATGCCATATTCAAATGTCTACATCCAACAAACAATGACATATTCAAATGTCAAAGAGGCAATAAAGGCACATAGGCCACAAATAATGGATAATATTAAAATTATCAAACAATCAAGATAATATCAAGGAAAGACACTTGAAAGTAAGTGCATAAATGAAAGCATGAGCAACCATCATAAACATAGTATACTAGTCCATGGATCATATGTGTTAGGAAAAAATAATTAAGTTAATAGCATAAAAAATACACTATGAATGATAAATGCATGGAAAAAGGCATGTATAAGTACATATATGATCTCAAACATGATAATTTAAAGTGATAATATAATGATATAACTTGGATGTATCATAATCATAGAGGTGGACGCCCACAATGTCCTGGTGACATGAGTAGAGGAAAATCCCAACATCCAAAAGTGAATATATCATGTGTCTATGTATACATTTATCACACTCAAAATAGTGTGAAACATGTGTATATAGAAAATATTGATATTCCATCTAGCAACATGGAACCAACAATAGATAGGCCAAGGAGAGAATAGGATATGTAAATGCTAGATATATTTTTGGATTTTTTAAAGTTTTTTTTTTGGTATTTTTGGTATATGTGAAAGGAAAATATTATCCTATGATCGCATCCAAAGGATGGTCACATATATCTCCCCATTATGAACCTTGTGCCATAAACTGGTGGTACTACCAAGGAACATGTATAGGTGTAATATATGTCACTGTAGTATCTATGATGCTCTAATTATGTAAAATAGGAATCTATGGTTGTGAATAAACAATAAGATTATGGGTTCATAGAACCCATCATTATGTGGTCTATGGTTTCTTTGGAACAATGGTAATAGGAACATGTGTGGGTGTTATGGATATCTAAATATGGTGTGTAGTAGATGAGAATTGTGTAGAACCCACTAAGGATATTTGATGCCATGGTATCTTAAGTACTAGCTACCTGGTAAAGGGAATTGCCTATTGCTTACCCTTCTATGGCATATTAGCTATAGGAGGTTTGATAATTAATTGCAAAGGTATAAACTTCTTTTCCAGAAACTATAATTACCTAATTGGCATGAATGTATTTAACAAACCCATGCAATGCAAAAGGCACTGTTTGAAGTGTATGTTTCCAAGGTCATCCTAATAACATATCATAAACACCCATGGAAGTTATAATTAATAATTTATTAACCACATGTGTGGGACCCACGTATAAAGATAAGTCAATCTCACCAAGAATCTATTATGATATTCTATTAAGTAATGTAACTAATTTGGTCAAAGGATTTTAATCATGATTTGTGTAACTCAAATGTGTAAGTAATGTCATAGTACATAGGTTATCACTTAGACCATTGTCAATCATAACACTGTGTATAGTCTGGTGGTCAAGGTATGTTTTAATTAATAAAGAATGAATATCTAATTCATCATCCCTAATCTCACTATCATCAAAAGTAATGGAGGGTCTCTAAACCATAGGAAGTGTATGTAATGTATAAGTACTAATAGTCCCATCCAATGGGTGCTCATGATGAGTCGGAGGAGGATGCATATTATGTGCCATTTTCACTTTTGGATCCTTATTTGAATGATATTACAAATGATTGTTAAATATTTTATGTTTTTGGTGATCACCAAGTTGTGAATTTGATTCCTTTAGAGGATCATCAAATGTAATTTTTTGGTCATTGATGAGCTCTTGGATCTTATGCTTCAAGGTAAGCCATATGTTCATAAAATGCCTATGGCCTTGGTGATAGTCATAATAAGCATTTGTATCATACCATTTGGATATATATTTACTCATATCAACTTATATAGGATGAGGGAGAGATATAAGATGACACTCTACAAGCCACATGAGTAATGAGACAAGAGACATAGGTAAGCATGAAAATAGTTTCTATGGTGCATCAGATAAAATAAGTCAATTATGTGTTTATTACAACACATTAATTGTGGTGGTTTTTTCTATTTTAGGTTTAGGAGGTTCTACATTATAACTTGATTTTATAGTAAATTGGTATTAGATGTAGATGTAGTCTGTGTATTTTATACATAATTAACTTTATTCAATGAGATAAGTTTCATTTGATGATTGTAATCAATATGGAAAAAATCATAAAAATATTTATTAGTTTTGAAAAAAATGGACTCATGTAAAGGAGCAATAAAACCTTACTTGAAAATATCTTGAAACTATTTGTCTAACATTAGATTGTTCATTGCCCATTATGAATAAGTCATTGAATTAGTGAATGAAAATTACCAATTTCTTTCCCTGCATGTGAATATAGAGAGTATCATCAGTTTCAATATACATAAATCCAATTTATTGAAATTAGGAATCCATTTTTGTATTCCAATCTCTTGATGCATGTTTGAGTCCATATAGTGCTTTGATCAATCTACATGCTTTGTTCTCAATGCCAACCTGTTTAAAACCTGGCAGTTATGTCATGTATGCTTCTTCTTGTAAATCACCATTCAAAAAGTCACTTTGACATCCATTTTATTTTCATTCCACCCATTTCATGTTGCTAAGGAAAAAACTATTTGGATTGTGTACCAATTGGTAGTGGGTGCAAATGTTTCTTCATAATCAATACCTTATTTTTGAACATAACCTTTGACGATAAGTTGTGTATTTTATTTGTAAATGGAGCCACAAGAATTGTATTTTATCCTATATACCCATTTTAATTCTATGGGTTGAATTTTTTTAGGAAAATCAACTGAAACCCAACTATGACTGTTCATAATGGTATCGTATTCTACATTCATTTTAGTTTTCCAAACTTATTTGGTAGAAGCTTCCTCAGAATTAGATGGCTCTATGGAAGGAGTAGAATTCAAAGCATAATTGATATGTTTTCAAGATCTCTTGAGACACATTTTAAAAACTTCATTTTCTTTCAAGTTAGAAAAAATTACTTTGAGCCCACTTAGGTTATTTTTGTAAATTCTCAAGATCAGGAATACTAGAAGTTTGTGTATGTGTGTGTGTAGAAGAAGTAGTATGAAGACTTAGATAATTTTCAAAATTTTATAATTTGAAGTAGCTACCTATGAAATATAAAAAATGGAAGGGACATCTGGTTGATTCAAATCAATCTCATACCATAATTGATGAAATTTATAGTCACATTTAAATCCCTTAGCATGTAGACATTTATGTATCTTCTTATCTAGCCTGTCACATTTTGAATCAATATATTTAGTTTTCATAGTAATAAAATCATAAAAATTGACTCTCTTCTCAATATGAATTTGTATGTATCTTGTGAAAGTAAATGATACCCCATTTTTGGTTTAAAATACCCCATAAATATACATTTTATGTTGTGTGGTTCTAACTTGGTTCTATGTTTAGTAGAAACTAAAACATATCAAGTACATAAAAAAAACTTTCAATTTTTATAGCTTAGGATTGAATCTATTCCAAGCCTCATAGGTAGTTTGATCCAAAAGAGAAACGTTCGTATAAATAGCTTTAAACCAAAACTTCTCATCTAGTTGTTTGTAATATAACATTGCCCAAGTTGTAACTTTTAAAGTTCTATTCATCTTTTCATAAACTCCATTCTTTTGTGGAGTATAATTATTATTGTATTTATTTTTTTATTCCATTTTCCTAGAAATAATATGAAAATTAATTTGAAGTGTATTCAACACCATTATATGCATGAAGTGTATCCAATTTCAGACTAGTTTATGTTTCAACCAACTTTAACGATTCAACAAACCTACTGAAAGCCTCTAATTTTTTATTCATGAAAAATACCCATGTCATCCTAAAAAATAATCTATAAATAAGAAAAAATATTTTCACCCTCAAATGGATGACATATATCGGAAACATGAAGCATTTTAACAAAAAAAATTAAGAATCAAGAAGTCCTTCCAATATAGAAGTCAATACTAAATCATCATCAAGTTTAGAAAAACCCATCTTAGTGTATTATGTTGTGATGTTTCTTAAATTTGACATATATGATCCCATATCCTCATCATTAGCTAAGGACAACTTGAAAACTTGCAAATGCATGTCTATATTCTATGTTTTAGCTTTTTATCATACAAGTTTGAAAGTGATTTTCATGCAATATAAATGGGATGAGAATTCATAATGTGGATATAGGTTTCTATAGTCAAAAAACATTTGATTAGAGCTTGGGACTTAGAGTCTTTTAGATTGAACATTTCAATCTTTTTTGTGTGTTGTAGGTAACATGGGGTTTTTGAATTTTATGACATCCCACAACTCATTAAACATTAGTGATGCTTCCATTAAATATTTCCAGTTAGCATAATTAGAGATCATTAAATGATCATTATTAATGAGTAAATTTTAAATTTTAGACATTTTGAGAGAAACGAATGTTCAATATGAACAATGCTTCTCATAACCCAAAAAATAAAAGTGCACTTATACACATTCAAAAAATATTTCTATGGGATTTTACACTAAACCTCCATATAGATCATGTAATAGATTTTTTTTATGGGTTTTTCACTTAACCACACCATAAAATAATGATAAATACATCTTTATGTCTCAAATAGTACACCTTTTCACTCCTTAATATTCACATTACAAAATATATGTAACTTTAATAAAGGAATATTCTCAAAATATTCTAATTTATAAAAAAATTGACCAAAAACAAGCTTTGGAGGGGTGTGAACCTTGGACCTCCCACTTGTCAAAGGATGTATAAAATAACAATCACCACTTACTCTACAAGAATTTAAGAGATAAAAAATCAAGATATTATATTTAAACATTAATTTTTTTGTGCTTCAATTTATTTTATATTTTTTTAGAAATTACTTGTGCATGTAAATACACCCTCACTCATGTAAACTACTAAAAATAACGTAGAGGGGTCCACTTACATATTTTTAGGACTAAATTAGTGATTGAATTGATGTTTACAAGCATTTATTGCTTCCACATGGCATTTTAAAGCCTTATTATGGTATTCTAATGCCTTCTTATGGCATTCCAACACCTTTCAATGCCATAGAAAATGTTGTTATTGCCTTTCTAATGCAATCAACAGAAATTTCAATGATTTAATCCATCATGAAATGTAATCCAATGCTTTAATCTATCTTTCAATGCTCTGTGAAGTCTTCCAATGCTTTTTTGAATGTCTTTCTAAACTCTCACATTGTAAACTACTTAAAATTTGATCTTCACTTAGTTTTTCGATTCCATATGTGGTATTCCAACAATTTTAAGGTATAAATGGTTGTTGAAAATGTTTTTTTAATTATTGTAACTAATTTTTGAACAATATAGTGATTTAAGTGAGGGAGGCAACACTTCCAATGCCCTACTAATTTTTCCAATGCTTTTCAACAAAAACATCAGCCTTGATAAAAATTGAATTTTCTTCTTATGCCTCTAAACACAATATTTTCTTAGATTCATTCAATATATATTTGGTATAAATGTGGAATATATAAACAAATTCCTTACCACAAAAATAATGTAATACAATAATTTCTTATTACCCTTTCAATGTGTGATTTTATTCAAATTTGTCCCAAGGCCCCACCATTATCATTGTGCTTTGTCAACCCACACTTTATTTCTCTTAAAACACTCTCAATGTGCTCTAATACCACTGATTGAACAATAAAATATTAATATTTAATTCACATAGGTTGAATCTTGTTCCCACTATGGTGGGTAACAAACATTTTTTTAATGCTATTAAAAAGATACAATAGGGTGCCTTTACTCCTATAACCCTCAACATAGAAAGTTCCACTTATTTGAAGTTTTACCATGATTGATAAAACAACTAAATTAAATTACCAATAAATTCTAACCTCCTGTAACTTTCTATGAGAATCCAAACTGAACATATAATTACACATTTACGTAAATAACTTTAAGTAAACATAATTTATTCCGATAGGGTGTCTTTTATAAATAAGCATGCCCCTTATTAAAAACTTAGTTTATTTACCTAAGTTAAAGTTAATACTTTGGATCAAAGTATTATAGATGATCTATAGCTACATGCTCAACATTTCATAAGTAATGTTTAGGTTGCTGGCGATGTATCATTTTCCATATAACTTTATTTTAAGGAAAAAGTTGTGATAATTAATCTACCATGCTGATGTAACTAATCTAACTTTATTTATACCAGATAATTATTTCATTCCTACTTCATACATTCAATACATTAACACAAAAATGATAATCCTTTCCATGAATTACTGATGATCATGTAATTTTCTAATTTAATGGTGGACTGAATTGTTAGAAAAGTTTATTCAATGCCACAATGGTTCAATCTCCAATTTTTTATAGAATCACACCTGATGATAAGATAAAGGTAAGTTGAAATCTTAGCCTTAGTTTAATACACTAAGTATATTGGTCCAAGTAGTTTTATCAAGTTGATCACCTCTAATATTATTTAATAAATAGATACTATATATTATGTATTAATTTTGACTTGGGATAAGCAAAAAATTAGGGTTGATATAAAAAAAAATAGATGACCCTGATGACTATATCCAACAAACACAAACCCAATTTCATCATATGTGGAATTTTCATTGAGCTCACCACTACTTCCCAATTTACCCCTTCTCCTTTCCCTCTATACCTCAATTTTTACCCTAACATCATGCTTTTCCAATTTACTACCCTATCAAATAATATCAACTCAACAATTGACTCATACTTTCTAGTGTAATTTCCACTTGATACGTTAGTACCTCAAATTCATAGGTGCTAATTTTGTATCCTATAAATTTTGATATTATCCCTTTCAATGTCCATTATCCCACTTTTCCTATTCTAATTTATATGCATAAAACCTAGGTTTGTGAATGGTATCCCTTCCCTTTCTTCATTTTAAGCTGAGCTAGCATAACATTGAAAAAAATGGAATAATTGTTTATGGTCATAACATGCAACCATGAACATTGCAATGATTGAATTTTGGTTGAAGCTTTATAGAGAACCCAATGTTATCTTTATTGAAGCTAAGCATGAAATAAGTGCATTTCAGAGCTACCATAACATTGAAAAAAATGGAATAATTGTTTATGGTCATAACACGCAACCATGAACATTGCAATGATTGAATTTTGGTTGAAGCTTTATAGAGAACCCAATGTTATATTTATTGAAGCTAAGCATGAAATAAGTGCATTATGCTATGTTTGTATAATTTTTTGCACAATTTGAGGAATCTCAATTATCCCTAGTACACAAGATAATGTATATATATAGATAGTGTATGTATCTGATGAGGTTTTGTAATGGATTTATGAATGAGACCATGTCAATATAGATAGTGTAGGTTTATTATATACCTTTTGGAAAAAATTATTATAATTTTAACAAAATTTTTATTTTTGTGTCTTTAAAGTTTCCTTGCATCTATGTGTATATTTATTATAAACATTAGGTAGGGGTTAGAGTTTAGTAAATTAAAAGGGGTTTTATAGACATTATGTGGAGGTTTTTTACTCAATTGGGGAAGGGATGTGGTTATATTTTTCTTTTAATGGCATCCATAAGCCATCACACAAATAATATATATGATAATTATTTTGATTTTGAAGGATATGAATCAAAATTATAACATGTGGCTTTGATCAAGAACATGCCACTAAAATTCATCCAACCTTACTTCAATGTACTACTTCTTTAGCTTAACTTGAAAACAAGACACTAATTATCCATGCCAATTAGGAATATAACTTAGCTAAGAAAATTTTAGCAAACCACAAGATATCTTTAAATCAGGTAGGGTTACAAATTTAAAACCCTCTTTAAGATTGAAATGTATTTTACAAGCACAATTGTATTTTTCAACAAGGGCTTGTATTGGCATGGAGGAAAATAATAATAAATATAATTTTAGAGTCATGAAAACTTTTTTTACTTAATATCAAGTATATTGAATAGGCTATGAACTACTATTCGAATAAATATATAACCCCTCTTTTTTCATCCAATCACGATACACTTGTGAATGATTTAAGTAGTTGAAGTGGAACTTCACTATTGTTGAATAGATGGTTTTCTGCATTTTTATAGTAGATAATTTATTTTAAGGCTCTACCCTAGCTAAGAATGTTATCAAAATGAGAATGCTTAGTTGTGAATTTTTTCTTTTTAGAATGAACCTATTTTTCTTGGTAATTTTTCTAACATCTTGGAGCTTTAAGTAAACACATAGGTCCTACCCTAGATGGTGTATAATGGATGTGTTTGTTGTTATTGGTTTTAAATACCTTTTTTCATCAAGATTGAGTATGATCAAGTAACCCAAAATTAAAGCTTAAGATGTAATGTTGGATATTAATATTTATTTAGGCTAATTTAGGTTAATCTTAAGTCTATATAGTTGTAAATTTATTAAATTCACTTTATCTTAAATTTATAAGGTTTCACACTTCTTTTGTATTTTTTTAAGGAAATATTGGAGTTACATGTCACTTTTAACTCCCTCCCCACTTTTCACACACTTACCCCTCACCTTATAGGGATTAGGGACATTTGGCACATGCTAAGAAGGCTGTGTAAATCAGAATGAGATTCCTTACAAATCTCTCTTCCTTTCTCCAGATATATTTAATGAACTCTCATCTCTCATTAATTATATTAGATATGGAGACACTTGCTTATGACTTTAGGATAAATTTATTTCTCAATATTTTTAACCCTAAAATCTAGATATGGGGAATATAGGGTTAAAGGGGTAGAAATATCCTAGGGCACAAGGATGATATACTATCTCTAAAGCAAGCCAAATATTTACAAAACTCAAGTAAAACATACATTGGATTTATTATGTTGAGATGTTAAAGATAGAAAGTAAAATTATGCTAAATATTGCAATGATAATGAAAATAAGATATGTAGTTAGTTTTGGTGTTAAAATAGATCTAGATCTAGAACATAAATAAAGTAGACTAGATTTAGATTCTAGATTAGTCACTTGATTCTCTAAATTATCATTTTTAGCCACACACACTTACTTCAACCTTAGATGATTATATTGACACTATTATCTAACTTGGATGTAAGTATCTAGTATGGAATATTGATGAAACTAGATGTGACCATGTGTATTTTTTTAGCTTTTGTGTTGCCTTTACTCTAGTGCATTTAGATTTAGGTCATGGACTATCTCACCTTGTCAAATGATAAAACCCTAATTATTCATCTTCATAGTGGCTATGGGAAAAATGGGTTAGTGGGCACACAATTTTGAACTACCCCAAAGACCCTACACTGTTTACATAGCCAATAATCTGAAGAGGGCCTTAGAATTTTGTAGTGCTACATTACATGTTGGATTGTGTATGAATCATGTAATGTGTGATGAGTAAGTACAACAGTGACCTAGCTTGTAACTTGGAAATTTTGGTGCATGGAGTGTTCCTTCAATACTTTTGACTATAGATATGTTGTCCCTTTGACTGATATGGAAATATGAGAAAAAAGGGAAGTTTTACTCACTTGAGTGCTTGATTGAGTAATTTTGATAAGTTACCTTGGTATTATCTAAGTGTGTGCTAGGTGAGGAATGAATGTGGATTGATCTTATATGTATACCAATCCCTTTAAAGAATATCTCATATTAAATAAATTAGGCTAACCTTTAAAGTACATTTCCTTTGCAAATTAGAATATCTCATATCTAATGAAACCCATTAGGTCTACAAAATAGGACATACTGAACTTGATTTATTATCATGTCTATAAAACTATTCAGAAAACATTCCTTTATTTCTAAGATGTAGAATGGATTTTATCAATATATGGACACTACTCCAAAACTCAATTTCTATGCATATTAGATTTTGACTCCTAAAAAAAAAGGATTTGATCTATAGATGTTCAATGTTAATATTAGATTGTGACTTCTTCCATTATTTTTCCTCTATTGATTTTATTACATTTTACATGAAGTGTTAATGTCTATTTTGATGTTACCTATAGGTCCCTATCAAGGGGTTCTTTCTCTCAACATGGAAGATGGTAAAAAAAAACACTATGTTAATGCCCATTGAGTTAGGAGATCATTTTATATCTAGATATACACTAGTTTTTTTAAACATTATTAATCCTTGGATTGTATTTGTTAAGCCTTCACATTTATATGGGTTCTTCATTTCTCATTTTTTTCATTACTGCTAACAATGGATTTACAAGGGAGGTTTTCTAAACCTCACTAAGTCCATGACCCAAAGTGTTTTATGATTTTTTTTTCATTTATAAATTTTGATAAATCTTTGGTCTTGGTTTGGAGAACTATTTATTTTTGGTTTGTAGTTAATTCTTTTATTTTCTTTTATGTGAGCAACATTATTTTTGCACAAGCTACTATGAGAGAGAAGCCTTGTTTTTCACCTTAGTTTATCTAGTCACATCTAATGTTATGTAAAATGTTTAGTATGAAAATAATACTATCCTATATATTTATCAAATAAATTATATAGTATTTTTAAAAAATTGGAATAAACATGTTTGTATGATTCACATTGCTATAACCTTGCTTGTAATGAATTGAAACATGGATTTAACACCCTCACCAACAAGTTTCAGGGGATGGAATACAAGTATGGGCTCATTCATGCCCAAAATGTCATCCTCAATGACAACAGGATATTTGTATGAATGTGTAATTCATATAAATAAATCAAATACATATTTGTATGAAAAACTAAAAACCATAAATAATGAACTCCAAATCCAGTGTTAGCATTGTTCTATTTGGTTTTTTACAGAGTTTACTCTCCTTTTCTATTGTTATTAAAATGTAAGATATTAATTTTAGCTCTTAAAATTCCCTAGATATCCATGCCTATTTCAAACATAGATAAACTAAATATGATTTATGGCCTCAAGTAGAAGAGATATTTATGCCTATTTCAAACACAGGGAAGCTAGATATGATTTATATTTATTTCTCTTCTTTGTTACCACTTTTTCCACATCTCAGTTCTCTAATGGTTGTAAATAGGTTGAAAATATTCTATAGCATTTGTTTTTATTTTTAATTTATTCCAAATGTGGTTAGGTGTCGTGAGAACCAATTTTTTATATCACAGTTTACCTAATGCAAACTAGAAAATATGTTAGGGTTTGTCTCTTTTTAGTTTTTTATTTTATGTTATAGACCCTACTATATCTTCTTAGGATATATATGCAATGCATTCATTAATATAAAAGAGAATTAATATACTTATAAAACACCGCTAACATTATATATAATGTTAGCGGTGCCTTATAAGGCTATTTTTTTATTTTTTATTAATGAATGAAACATTGTATAAATTTAAAATTTAAAATATATTTACAAAGTGGACATATAGTTGTACATTAAATATTGTGAATAGGTCAAGCTATTTTTAAAATTTATACATGTTGAAGTTTAAAGTTGATAGGATTTTGACTTTTGATTGTAAGTAAAAGGACTGTTGACGCAGTGGATTGCAATCGGGGCAAGGAGGTTGAGCTCCTGCCTTCCACACGCAACAATGGAAACTCCCCTCTCACCTGTGGGACTGGCAAAGCTGGAGGGGAGAGTCTCTAGGTAAGGGCTAGCTCCCTTTGATGCATATGATTTGTTCTAGTAAGTGCTAACATATATATATATATATATATATATATATATATATATAATGGTGGGGGATGAAAAGGGAGAAAGATTGTAGGAAAACAAACTACTCTAAAGGAGGTGATGCACCAAAATGATCCGACCTCACACTCACACTTAAAATTAGACAAACACATACATACACTTCAAACTCGTAGAAGGACCAGGTTGCAAGAAACTTGGCAGGGAGGCTTTTAATAGAAAATACATAAAACAGAGATTCACCAAAGGTGTTGTGGAAAGGCACACTGTATAGTAATTTCTCTTGTTTTTGCACTTCCAAATACAACTCTCCTTGTCAGCTGTAGAAATGGCACCTTATAGACACCAAGTATGTTGGTGTTGAACCTGTGGAAGCATCAAGAAGTAATGACTAAACACAAACTAACACTCAGACATACACAGAGATATCTAACCAGGATAGAGGTAAAAAATGCATTTATTGATTCAGGTGAAAATTTTCCAGGGCTACGCCTTACAAATGTGGAAGATGATTTCTCAAATGACAAGTCTCCAATATATAGAGGAAGAAAAAGGGCCTTTTGGCACCCTTTTTACAAGTGACCCATGTGCCTTACGAACATTGGGAAGAGCAGGCTGCTTAAACATAAATGTTGTGTCAGCCCTGGTTCTGATTTCAAGCATTTTTTGACATGGGCTGCGCCATTTCCCCATTGACCGAGATTACTCCTTGAAGGCACCTACGTGATTTGTCTGCTCATAAATGTGAAATGAAGAAAATGGATCGCACAGTTGGCTGTTTGTGCCTTCTAATGGTTAATTTGTAGACACTATTTCACTTGCTGGAGTAATTTCTTGAATCGGTGTCTCCCTTCGCCACTTAGACTATCTGCCTGCTCCTACACTTAGCACTTTTGGCTCTTTCAGCCCCTAAAGCTATCTCTGGGTGGGTCGCTACATTCCTTGGGATTTTTCATGGTTGGCACTTGGGCATTTAAAAACCAATGGCCTTTTTGTTGGCTTAAATTTGACATCCTCAGGCCCATCACCCCTGGACTTTCCTTCAGCTTCCTACCTTGCCCCTTTTGCTAAGAGTCCATCTACCCTTGACACGTGTCATAATCCACTGCTTGGGCACCTAGAAGACACTTTGAAACGTGGATGTTGACATGTGGTGGCTTCTGCCGAGCTGATAATGGGACGTGGCAGTGTCTGCTTACATTAGAGGGCCTTTTGAGGGTCAGGTGGAAGTTGACATGTGGTAGCTTCTACAGAACCTATAACTACCTTAGAGAAATTTTTAGGCCCACCACAGTCTTCTTTAAAGCCAACAAGAGAAACCCATAGATGTTGCCACCTGTCAGCTTCCACCAAGCCCCGTAGAGGACATGTGGCATGTTCTGCTACTCCTAAAAAGCATGTTGAAGTCCTTTGTAGTTGCCACTTGGTGCTTTCCATGCTTTGACTTCCCTGGTGTAAAATTTGACACTTTTTGGGATGTCATCATCCTTGGCAAAGTTCATCGAGCCTTTTTCCATAGCTTTTTTGCTTCCTTTTCTTTGGGCTCTTTGAAACTCTCTCTGTCCTCCGCAAGGGCTTCTGGACTTTGAATTGCCCTCTGGCTGTAGGGCACACCCTTGAACCAAGCCATTGAACCAAACCATTGAACCAAAATTTTTGTTCAATAGTTCAATGGTTCAAGGCTGCACGCCGAGCTGATTGAACCATTTGTTGGATCTCTTGTCGAAGTGTTAAGCCAAAGTGCCAAGGCATTGAACCAATGCACTAAACTAACCCGTTGAATCGGTTCAACATTTTAATGATACGCACCGAGCCAAGTCCTTAAACTAAACATTGAACCTGAAGCTGCTTGAACCTTTTGTTGAAATTTTTTGATGAACCAAGCGCTGAACTTATCTGATTGAACCAAAGTTGAAGAACTTGAAGATTGAACCAAGGCTTGAACCAAAATTAATTAAACTGTTGATTGAACCAAAGCTTGAAATGAAGATATGGTTAAATGGTTCAAAGATGACAACCTTCCTTGTGAATTCTTCAAATGAAAATCCGAAGAAGCTTTGTAAAACTTGCCCTTTTTGCCTGGTTCTTCAATTGCCGAAAGAAAACCTACAAAGTCTGTAGAAAACCAAGCTCTATAGAGTTCATAGAAATAGCCCTGCAGAGTCCGTAGAAATCACCAGATTCATGCAAAATAAAAAAATGAATTGGCCTAGAATAGAAGGGGAAGAAGAGGACCAATTTTTGGCCTATTGGGCAAAAATTGGTCAACAAATTGGTGACTCCCAAGGGAAGTATGCCTGCTATGCTTAGAAGCTAGTTGCCTTAAAAAAACATTGGGCACAGGGTCAGACTATAACTTGAATATCAACAATAGCTCTGATAAATCTAGAACCAATCACACAGATTCACCTTAAAGGGAAAAGAAAAAAACACATACAAAGCTAAGAAAACTACTAACATGTGTAGAAAGCACTTAGGGAAAACATGGAAATTAAACTGAAAGCAACCTACTATATACAGCTAACCATGTATTTTTTATTCCCTCCTAGATCAAAGGGAAAGCTTCTAACATCTCCTTCTTGGAAATAAGACTTATGGTGCCAGGCAAGTAACTGAATGAAAAGGAGATTTGGTGACCTGCTCTTCTTGCCTGTCACCTTGCTTGGCTGATATTCGAGTGGAGATTAAAACATGCTTCCAATGCATACGTACTATGTTTGTTCTTAGAAGCTTGCCTCCTTTTGGTTCTTCAGGCTGGTGTATCTCATCAAGAAATTGATTACTGCTGGCTCATCACCATAAGCCCCTTGATACACACCCTTGACTGGCTTGCTCTCTTCTGCCTCATGCTCGAGTTCCATGGTATGACCATCCTCCTTGATGATTTCAAAGAAAGTATCTTTAGATTCACCAACCTCTTGGAGGGATAAATCTGAAATCCTACAGCGCCCTTGCAAACTTGTTTGAAACCCAATGCTGCCTTCTCCACTCTTAAGCAGCTCATAGCCTCCTTGAAGAATAGTGTAACCTGCCTCAATGATTTCAAAAGAATCATTCAAAACATGAACAAGAGATTGCCCATGCTCTTCCATGTCACTTAAGGTGATCTCCTCCTCATTCATACTCTTGAAGTCTCCCTAGTCAGTCATAAACTGAGCATAATCCATATCAGGCAAGGCCTGATAGCTTTCTTAGAGGTGTATGGATGGAGTGCATTCAGACATGGAATCTGCTATTTGTTCTAAAATGTCCATCACACATTCACTGAGGAAACCTGATCTGGACTCCAATTTTGCAATCCACCTATCCATATCTTCCTGAAAAAGCCTTTCTTGGAAATCACAATCATCATCAAGAGCAGGAGCAACCCCATCTTCTTCAAGGTTTTGAGCAAAACCTTTCTCTTCCTCTTCCTTTCTACCCTAAGATTCCACTGTTTGCTTCCAACTCATGATCTTGGGATTGGAATCTTGCTCTTGTGAATAGGCAACAACTTTATCCTCTTCAAGGTCCCAAGCTAGTTCATGATGTTTCTTCTTCCAGCTCAGAATTTGGAGATCATGTTGAAAGACTTGAGGAGGTTGGGGAAGATTTGGGAGGGTTTGCTCACGTACAAGAAGAGCTATTTAAAAAGAGGCATGCTAAAAATCTAGGCACACGGGATTGAGGGTAGGATCGATTGATGCATCGGATGAGTCAGAATGAGCAAGTGCCATTTGATAGAAAGGATTTGGCATAGAAAAGGGGGCTTTCTTCAGAATAGGAGGGGGCGGACCTTGGGCCAAATTTTTTTGGTTTTCGTCTCTCCACTTTACCAACACTTCATCAATATTGAAATTAGCTTGTGGATTGGTGGAAGGGGTGCTTTTTGGTGTTGGCTCCTCTATAGGGTCTGAAAGCTCCATCTCTCTTTTGCCTAGCAGTCTCATCTTCTTTTCTAATTCCTTAATCTACTTGGCCAGATTATTCTCATTTTGTGCCTCTTGGAGCTTGTGGGAGTCATCATAGAGATGGGGAATGCATGAAGATTGCCATGAAATGTAAGGAGATTCCAGAGGAAGGGTGGGAGGGACTTGAAAAGGACTAACCTCATTTTGTACCTCGCACTCTTGGACAATGTCTTTCTCCTCCTTGCTATTCCATGACTCAACCACTTTATTCCAGCTCAAGCAATTCGGACTGGGCGTCTCCTTTGGGGTTGATGGGGCCATAATGTGAGAGGGTAGTGAAGATTTAAATTCCACTTCCCTTGCTACCAAGATGGACTACTACATTTGAATGTTTGCCAATTTGATCTATCTATCAAGATTAGCCTTAAACACAAGATTTGCTATTTCAAAACTCTCCTCAACATGATTGGGGAAAGGACTTTGATAGACTTGACTTGGCTCATAAGTAGGGGTTGTATATGACTGATATGATACTTGGGGTAGTGAGTATGCCAATTGATAGACTTGGTAAGGCTACCTCTCATGAATACTCAACTTCTCTTCCAAAGATGCAATCAAACCACTCACATCCAGCATCTCACTTGTAAGCTTGTGCTAATTGGCTCTTTCAATAGGAGCCCATTCATTCTTAACCTGATCTAGTGCATTCCTCACTTGATGGACGGCATCATCAAGAATTTCTTGGCCACATCCCCTTCTAGTGTCAAGATCTATTACATATTTTTCGTATCCCAGCAGTGCTCATTTGAAGGTGGAAACGGGTTGATTGGCAAAGAGACTAGGTTGAGTGGGAGAAGTGACATATTGAGGAGACTGGGCATAAGGCTAATATAGCTTATGATAGGGTTAGGATCAGTCATATTGGACTTAATAAGGATAAACATAAGGCTGGTGATGATAATAGCCATGCTAGCCAAGGAAAACCAGGTCCATGGCTTTGAATGATGGGATTATACATACTAGAATATTATTTCTTGATGGTACGGTACCAAAACTGCTCAACCAATTGATTTAACTTGGAGTCACCATTGGTGTTGATGTAAAATCCTCAAAAGGCTGGTTGGTCAAAGAACAAAACAAAAATTCTTCAAATCTGTGGATAAAACTTGTCCTAGTCAGTCCCCCAGGCATGCCAGAAATTGTTGATGTAGTGGATTACACCCGGGGCAAGGAGGTGCACTCTTAGTGAAAGGGGCAAGGTAGGAAGTCGAAGGAAAGTCCAGGGGTGATGGGCCTGAGGACGTCAAATTTAAGCCAGCAAAAAGGTTGTTGGTTTTTAAATGCCCAAGCACCAACCATGAAAAAGCCCAAGGATTGTAGTGACACGCCCAGAGATAACCTCAGGGCCGAAAGAGCCAAAAGTGCCAAGTGTAGGAGCAGGCAAATAGTCTAAGTGGTGAAGGGAGGTGCCGATTGAGGAAATTACTCTAGTAGGAGAAATAGTGTCTGTGAATTAACCATTAGAAAGTGCAAACGGCCAATTGTGCAAACTATTTTCTTCATTTCCCATTTATGAGCAGACAAATCGCGTAGGTGCCTTTAAGGAGCAATCTCGATCAATGGGGAAATGGCGTGGCCTATGTCAAAAAATTCCTAAAATCAGAGCCAGGGCCAACACAACATTTATGCTTAAGCGGCCTGCTCTTCCCAATGCTCGTAAGGCACATGGGTCACTTGTAAAAAGGGTGCCAAAAGGCCCCTTTTCTTCCTCTATATATTGGAGACTTGTCATTTGAGAAATCATCTTCCACATTTGTAAGGCGTAGATTTTCACCTGAATCAATAAATGCATTTTTTACCTCTATCCTGGTTAGATATCTCTGTGTATGTCTGAGTGTTAGTTTGTGTTTAGTCATTGCTTCTTGATGCTTCCACAGGTTCAACACCAACATACCTAGTGTTTATAAGGTGCCATTTTAGTAGCTAATAAGGAGAGCTATATTTGGAAGTGTAGAAACAGGAGAAATTACTATAATGTGTGCCTTTCCATAGCACTTTTGGTGAATCTTTGTTTTCTGTATTTTCCATTAAAAGCCTCCTTGCCAAGTTTCTTGCAGCCTAGTCCTTCTGCCAGTTTGAAGTGTATGTATGTGTTTGTCTAATTTTAAGTGTGAGTGTGAGAAGGTCAGATCATTTTGGTGCATCACCTCCTTTAGAGTAGTTTGTTTTCCTGCAATCTTTCTCCCTTTTCATCCCCCACCATTATATATACATATATATATATATATACATATATATATATATATATATATATATATTAGCACTTACTAGAACAAATCAGATACATCAAAGGGAGCTATCCCTTACCTAGAGACTCTCCCCTCCAGCTTCGCCAGTCCCACAAGTAAGAGGGGAGTTTCCATTGTTGCGTGTGGAAGGCAGGAGCTCAACCTCCTTGCCCCGGGTGCAATCCACTGCATCAATAGTTTCTACCATGTGTCCTCTGCGAGGCTCGATGGAAGCTGATAGGTGGCAACATCTGTGGGTTTCTCCTATTGGCTTCAAAGAAGACTGTGGTGGGCTGAAATGTTTCTCTAAGGTAGCTAAAGGCTCTACAAAAGAAACCACGTGTCAACTTTTGCTTGAACCTCAAAAGGCCCTCTAATGTAAGCGGATGCTGCCATGTCCCATTATCAGCTCGACAAAAGCTACCACATGTCAATGTATGCATTTCAAAGTGTCTTCTAGGTGCCCAAGTAGCAGATTAAGACACGTGTCAAGGGTAGATGCACTCTCAATGAAAGGGGCAAGGCAGGAAGCCAAAGGAAAGTCCAGAGGTGACGGGCCTGAGGACGTCAAATTTAAGCCAGCAAAAAGGCTATTGGTTTTTAAATGCCCAAGCGCCAACCATGAAAAAGCCCAAGGAATGTAGTGAACTACCCAGAGATAGATCGAGGGCTAAAAGAGAAAAAAGTGCAGAGTGTAGGAGCAGGCAGATAGTCTAAGTGGTGAAGGGAGGCACTGATTCAAGAAATTACTCCAGCAGGTGAAATAGTGTCTATGAATTGACCATTAGAAGGCATAAACAACCAATCGTGTGACCTGTTTTCTTCATTTCACATTTATGAGAGAAAAATCACGTAGGTACCTACAAGGAACAATCTCGATCAATGGGGAAATGGCAAGGCCCTGTGTCAAAAAATGCCTAAAATCAGAACCAGGGCCGACACAGCATTTATGTTTAAGTGGCCTGCTCTTCCCAATGTCCATAAGGCACATGGGTCACTTGTAAAAAGGGTGCCAAAAGGCCCCTTTTCTTCCTCTATATATTGGAGACTTGTCATTTGAGAAATCATCTTCCACATTTGTAAGGCGTAGCCCTTGCAAATTTTCACCTGAATCAATAAACACATTTTTTTAGCTCTATCTTGGTTAGATATCTCTGTGTATGTCTGAGTGTTAGTTTTTGTTTAGTCATTACTTCTTGATGCTTCCATAGGTTTAACACCAACATACCTGGTGTCTACAAGGTGCCATTTCTGCAGCTGACAAGGAGAGTTATATTTGGAAGTGTATAAATAGGAGAAATTACTATATAGTGTGCCTTTCCACAGTACCTTTGGTAAATCTCTATTTTCTGTATTTTCCATTAAAAGCCTCCCTACCAAGTTTCTTGTAGCCTGGTCCTTCTGCCAGTTTGAAGTGTATGTATGTGTTTGTCTGATTTTAAGTGTGAGTGTGAGAAGGTCGGATCATTTTGGTGCATCACCTCCTTTAGAGTAGTTTGTTTTCCTACAATCTTTCTCCCTTTTCATCCCCCACCATTATGTGTGTGTGTGTGTGTGTGTGTGTGTGTGTGTGTGTGTGTGTGTGTGTGTGTGTGTGTGTGTGTGTGTGTGTGTGTGTGTGTGTGTGTGTGTGTGTGTTAGCACTTATTGGAATAAATCATATGCATCAAAGGGAGCTAGCCCTTACCTAGAGACTCTCCCCTCCAATTTTGCCAGTCCCACAGGTGAGAGGGGAGTTTACATTGTTGCGTGTGGAAGGTAGGAGCTCAACCTCCTTGCCCTAGGTGCAATCCACTACAACTGTTTCTGGCACGCTCGGTTGGACCTAGTCTTACACTCAGTAAGGTTTCAGGATTGATGCTGGTCTTGTTATAGCAAATCAACTTTTCAGCATCTGGCAACTCCACTGGTAAGAGCTTCAATTTTCCAATCAAAGACCAATTTTTACTTCCTATGCCTAAAGTCAGCACACAATCTACTAATAAGGGTGTCCCTTTTGAATTCATTGAATTACCTCTCAACTCAGCAAAGCGACTGAGGTTCAAAGGGACTCATCCTTATTCAATGAGTCGTCTTCCCAGTCTTGGCTATAGGTGTTTCCTTCACAAGAGAAGTACCCCATTTGAATCCCTTTATAGCTACGGCATTACCCTTTGTGACCTTTCATGGTTAGAGTCCTTTGAACCTGTAGCATTATGATCCAATTCCAGGAGCAGTCCTCAAAATTGTGCCTCCCTTTAATGGAGAGGGGCCTGTTACAGCTATTAAACACATTAGAAATATTGCTAACCTCTATAATATTCACAATGTCACAGAGGAAAATATCACAATCAGATTGCTGACATTGTCTCTCGAGGGCAAAGCTCTTGACTGGTACGGGACTTTGCCTGTAAATTCAATCCATTCTTGGAATGAATTAGGTACTCAATTGACAGACTACTTTAGAGAAAAGAGCGACCACCTCTCATTTATTGAGCAAATGACGACCATGAAGAGAGCCCCACACGAATATATGCAAGATTTCAACACGTAGTTTCAGAAGACATAGGCTAGAATCCCCATTCTGGTAAGACCGACTGCTAGTTATGCTTTCTTGTATTATTTAAGAGCATTAAACAATGATATTGCTGTTATGATACCATCCATGGGAGGGCATGTGCTACCTGCTGCCTATGACATAGCCATAGCAGCTGAAAATTGCTTAGTACAGGCTAGGAAAATAGCCCCTAGACCCCATATGCCACTTTTCCCAAAAATGCTACCTCCAATTCAGGCCATTGCTCCCACATTAGCTCCTCTGCCTAGCATAGAGAAACCAGCTGTTGCTTCATCCAATGAGCTTCACAAAGTTAAGAGTCTATTGTAGAGTATGTCAAATGAACTTGTAGCTCTTAAAACATAGCAAGCTCAAAGCAATAGACCAAACCAAGGATACCAGTAGTATGGTCAAGCTCCAAGACCCTGTTTCCAAAATTACAATCAAGGACAGGGTCAGTTTACTCATACCATACCTTTCAAAGGCTACAACCCAGGTGCCCCTTCATCATCCAAGGCTATGATGCCTGTTCAAAACAATCTGGTGCAAGAACAACCAAGTTGTTCAACCATGGGATATGGTCAGGAGCAAGTCGTTTATACAAATGAGATGATGGTTTGTTACCCAAATGTACTAGACAATCAGACAGCCACTCATTCCTAGGTCTTCAAGGCTCAAATGCAACCCAACACAAGCAGCAATCAGAGTCAGCCTAACTCTACTCTTATGAACCACCTGAAAGGTGAGTTCTATGCGATCAATTATGTGGGTGTTGTAGACAATTAGACTTACTGTGTTGCAGCCAACACAAGATCCAAAGGGAGAGCTATGGAAGAAACTCAAGCAGCTATTCAAACATCCACACCATCTCTTCCACCACAGGTGAACCAAAAATTCCCAAATTTCAGGCCACCAGTCGTACATTCAGCTCCCTGGGCTACGCCTCATAAGGCTGCAAGTGAGCCCAAAAAAAATATGGAAGGGAGCAATCCTCAGATCAACATGGTAGACCAGGTGAAGTAGCTACACATAAATATTTCCTTGTGGGATCCATTATCAATACTAGGTGTGTCAGATGAAGCAGACGTTATAAGCTTTCCCTTTGATCCAGGAGGGAATAAAAATACCTGGTTAGCTATATATAGTAGGTTGATCTCAGTTTTCTTTCCCTATTTTCCCTAAGTGTTGTTTGCACAAGTAGTTTTCTTAGCCTTGTGTGTGTTTTTTATTTTCCCTTTGAGGTGAATCTATGTGATTGGTTCTAGATTTATCAAAGCTATTGCTGATCTTTAAGTTACAATCTGACTCTGTGCCCAATGGACTGCAAGGAAACTAGTCTTTAAGCATAGTAGGCATGTTTCCCCTGGGAGTCACCAATTTGTTGACCATTTTTGCCCAATAGGCCAAAAATTGGTCCCCTTTTGTCCCTGCTATTCTAGGCCATTTCATTTTTTGATTTTGCATGGATCTATTCATTTCTACGAACTCAGCAGGTTAGTCCTTTGGTACATGGAGAATTAGTTCCAGAGAAAGTGCTGGGGTTTACAAGGCTCTTTTGGGCCTTCATCTGAAGAAAATTTTCAAGGAAGGTTGACATCTTCAAACCATTAAACCATCACTTCAGTTCACAACCTTGGTTCAATCGGCTTTGGTTCAACGCAGAGTTCAATCAGCAAAGTTTGACAAACTAGTTCAAGCCTTGGTTCAATGCAGAGTTTAATCGGCAAAGTTCAATAGACTAGTTAATTGGTTTGGTTCACTAGATTGGTTCAATGGTTTAGTTTAACCAGCATTTAAACCAATCTTAGTTCAAGCCTTGGTTTAGCAAAAAGTTCAATGATCTTGGCTCAGCAGTTGCTTGAACCGTTGAACCGTTGAACCATTGAATTGATTCAATAGGTTGGTTCAACGCATTGGTTCAATGCCTTGGCACTTCAGCTTAACACTTTGATCGGTTCAATCACTTGGTTCAATGCCTCCAGTTCAACGTGTAAGTTCAACAACAGAAGTGAACAAGGAAAGTTCAAAGGCTTAGTTCAGAAGGGCTTAGTGTGAAACATTAAACCATTTTTGGTTCAACCAATTAGTTTAATGTCTTGGTTCAACCATTTTGATTCAAGCGGCATTCAGTTCAAATCAAACGGTTCAATCAGCTCGGTGCATAGCCTTGAACCATTGAACCAAAATTCTGGTTCAACGAGTTGGTTCAATGGCTTGGTTCAAGGGTGTGCCCTACATCTGGAGGGTAGTTCAAAGTCTAGAAGCCCTTGTGGAAGATAGAGAGAGTTTTAAAGAGCCCGAAGAAAAGGAAAAGGGGTAGCCAATTCTTGCAGACTTTTGTCTGCAAAAACAAAAGCCTATAAAGCAGAAAAGCCATGGAAAAAGGCCTGATGAACTTTGCCAAGGATGGTGACATCCTGAAAGTGTCAAATTTTACACCAGGGAAGCTAGAGCACGAAAAACACCAAGTGGCAACCGTGGAGGACTTCAACATGCTTTTTAGGAGCAGCAGAATGTGCCACGTGTCCTTTGGAAGGCTCGATAGAAGCTGACAAGTGGCAACATTCGTGGGTTTCTCTTGTTGGCTTCAAAGAAGACTGTGGTGGGCCTAAAATTTTCTCTAAGGTAGCTAAAGGCTCTGTGAAAGTGACCACGTGTCAATTTCTGCCTAACCCTCAAAAGGCCCTCTAATGTAAGCAGATGCTACCATGTCCCATTATCAGCTCGGTGAAAGTTGCCACGTGTCAACATCTGCATTTCAAAGTGTCTTCTAGGTGCCCAAGCAGTGGATTACGACACATGTCAAGGGTAGATGCACTCTCAGTGAAAGGGGCAAGGCAGGAAGCCGAAGGAAAGTCTAGGGGTGACGGGCCTGAGGACATCAAATTTAAGCCAGCAAAAAGGCCATTGGTTTTTAAATGCCCAAGTGCCAACCATGAAAATGCCCAAGGAATGCAACGACCCACCTAGAGATAGCCTGAGGGCCGAAAGAGCCAAAAGTGCCAAGTGTAGCAGCAGGCAGATAGTCTAAGTGGCAAAGGGAGGCACTGATTCAAAAAATTACTCTAATAGGTGAAACATTGTCTGCGAATTGACCATTAAAAGGCACAAACGGCCAACCATGTGACCCGTTTTCTTCATTTCACATTTATGAGTAGACAAATCACGTAGGTGCCTTCAAGGAGCAATCTTGGTCAATGGGGAAATGATGTGACCCATGTCAAAAAATGCCTGAAATCAGAGCTAGGGCTGACACATCATTTATGTTTAAGCGGCCTGCTCTTCCCAATGCTCGTAAGGCACATGGGTCACTTGTAAAAAGGGTGCCAAAAGGCCCCTTTTCTTCCTCTATATATTGGAGACTTGCCATTTGAGAAATCATCTCCACATTTGTAAGGCGTAGCCCTGGCAAATTTTCACCTGAATCAATAAACACATTTTTTACCTATATCCTGGTTAGATATCTCTATGTATGTCTGAGTGTTAGTTTGTGTTTAGTCATTGCTTCTTGATGCTTCCATAGGTTCAACACCAACATACCTGGTGTCTATAAGGTGCCATTTCTGCAACTGATAAGGAGAGCTATATTTAGAAGTGCAAAAAAAAGAGAAATTACTATACAGTGTGCCTTTTCACAGCACCTTTGGTGAATCTCTATTTTCTATATTTTCCATTAAAAGCCTCCCTGCCAAGTTTCTTGCAGCCTGGTCCTTCTGCCAGTTTGAAGTGTATGTATGTGTTTGTCTGATTTTAAGTGTGAGAAGGTCGGATCATTTTGGTGCATCACCTCCTTTAGAGTAGTTTGTTTTCCTGCAATCTTTCTCCCTTTTCATCCCCCACCATTATATATATATATATATATATATATATGTATATATATATATGTATATATATATATATATATATGTATATATATATATATATATATATATATATATATATATATATATGCTAGCACTTACTGGAACAAATTAGATGCATCAAAGGGAGCTAGCCCTTACCTAGAGACTCTCCCCTCCAGCTTCGCCAGTCCCACAGGTTAGAGGGGAGTTTCCATTGTTGTGTGTGGAAGGTAGGAGCTCAACCTCCTTGCCCCAGGTGCAATCCACTACGTCAATAGTTTCTGGCAGTGGATTGCACTCAGGGCAAGGAGGTGCACTCTCAGTGAAAGGGGCAAGGCAAGAAGTCGAAGGAAAGTCCAAGGGTGACGGGCCTGAGGACGTCAAATTTAAGCCAACAAAAAGGCTGTTGGTTTTTAAATGCCCAAGCACCAACCATGAAAAATCCCAAGGAATGCAATGACCCACCTAGAGATAGCCCAAGGGTCGAAAGAGCCAAAAGTGCCAAGTGTAGGAGCAGGCAAATAGTCTAAGTGGCGAAGGGAGGTGCTGATTCAGGAAATTACTCCAACAGGTGAAACAGTGTTTGCAAATTGACCATTAGAAGGCACAAATAGCCAACCACGCGACCCATTTTCTTCATTTCATATTTATGAGTAGACAAATCACGTAGGTGCCTTCAAGGAGCAATCTCGGTCAATGGGGAAATGACACGGCCTGTGTCAAAAAATGCCTAAAATCAAAACCAGGGCCGACACAGCATTTATGTTTAAGCAGCCTGCTCTTCCCAATGCTCGTAAGGCACATGGGTCACTTGTAAAAAGGGTGCCAAAAGGCCCCTTTTCTTCCTCTATATATTAGAGACTTGTCATTTGAGAAATCATCTTCCACAATTGTAAGGTGTAGCCCTGTCAAATTTTCACCTGAATCAATAAACACTTTTTTTACCTCTATCCTGGTTAGATATCTCTGTGTTTGTCTGAGTGTTAGTTTGTGTTTAGTCATTGCTTCTTGATGCTTCCACAAGTTCAACACCAACATACTTGGTGTCTATAAGGTGCCATTTCTACAGCTGACAAGGAGAGCTGTATTTGGAAGTGAAAAAATAAGAGAAATTACTATACAGTGTGCCTTTCCACAGTACCTTTGGTGAATCTCTATTTTTTGTATTTTCCATTAAAAGCCTCCCTGCCAAGTTTCTTGCAGCCTGGTCCTTCTGCCAGTTTGAAGTGTATGTATGTGTTTGTCTAATTTTAAGTGTGAGTGTGAGAAGGTCAAATCATTTTGGTGCATCACCTCCTTTAGTGTAGTTTGTTTTTCTACAATCTTTCTCCCTTTTCATCCCCCACCATTATATATATATATATATGTGTGTGTGTGTGTGTGTGTGTGTGTGTGTGTGTGTGTGTGTGTGTGTGTGTGTGTGTGTGTGTGTGTTAGCACTTACTGGAACAAATCATATGCATCAAAGGGAGCTAGCCCTTACCTAGAGACTCTCCCCTCCAACTTCACCAGTCCCACAGGCGAGAGGGGAGTTTCCATTGTTGCGTGTGGAAGGCAAGAGCTCAACCTCCTTACCCCAGGTGCAATCCATTACGTCAACAGTTTCTAGCATGCTCGGTGGGACCTTGTCTTACACTCAATAAGGTTTTAGGATTGATGTTGGTCCTATTATAGCAAATCAACTTTTCAGCATTTGGTGACTCCACTGGTAAGAGCTACAGTTTTCCAATCAAAGACCAGTTTTAACTTCCTTTGCCTAAAGTCACCATAGGATCCGCTAATAAGGGTGTCCCTTTTGAATTCATTGAATTACCTCTCAACTCAGCAAAGCGACTGAGGTTCAAAGGGACTCATCCTTATTCAGTAAGTCATCTTCCCAGTTTGGCTATAGGTGCTACCTTCATAGGAGAAGTACCCCATTTGAATCCCTTTATAGCTACGGCATTACCCTTTGTGACCTTTCGTGGTTAGAGTCCCTTGAACCTCCAGCATTATGACCCAATTCTAGGTGCGGTCCTCAAAAGTGTGCCTCCCTTTAATGGAGAGGGGCCCATTACAGCTATTGAACACATTAAAAATATTGCTAACCTTTGTAATATTCACAATGTCATGGAGGAAAATATCACAATCAGATTGTTGGCATTGTCTCTCAAGGGCAAAGCTCTTGACTGGTATGGGACTTTGCCTGTAAATTCAATCCATTCCTGGAATGAATTGGGTACTCAATTGATGGACCGCTTTAGAGAAAAGAGCGACCACCTCTCGTTTGCTGAGCAACTGATGACCATGAAGAGAGTGCCACACAAATATATGCAAGATTTTAACACTCAATTTTAGAAGACATGGGATAGAATCCCCATTCTGGTAAGACCTACTGCTAGTTATACTTTCATGTATTATTTAAGAGCATTAAATAGTGATATTGATGTTATGATACAATCCATGGGAGGGCATGTGTTGCCTGCTACCTATGACATAGCCATAGCAGCTAAAAATTGCTTAGTATAGGCTGGGAAAATAGCCCCTAGACCCCATATGCCACTTTTCCCAGAAATGTTGCCTCCAATTCAAGCTGTTATTCCCACATTAGCTCCTCTACCTAGCATAGAGAAACCAGCTGCTGCTCCATCCAATGAGCTTCATGAAGTTAAGAGTCTATTGCAGGTATGTCAAATGAACTTGTAGCTCTTAAAAGGCAGCAAGCTCAAAGCAATAGACCAAACCAAAGATACCAACAGTATGGTCAAGCTCCAAGACCCCCTTTCCAAAATTACAATCAAGGACAGGGTCAGCTTACTCAGACCAGACCTTTCAAAGGCTACAACCCAGGCACCCCTTCATCATCCAAGGCTATGATGCCCGTTCAAAACAATCTGGTGTAGGAACAACCAAGTTGTTCAACCATGAGATATGGTCAGGATCAAGTCGTTTATACAAATGAGATGATGGGTTGTTACCCAAATGTGCTAGACAATTAGGCAACTGCTCATTCCCAGGTCTTTGAGGCTCAAATGCAACCTTGCACAAGTAGCAGTCAGAGTCAGCCTGACTCTACTCTTATGAACCACCTGAAAGGTGAGTTCTGTGCAATCAATTATGTGGGTGCTGCAGACAATCAGGCTGACTATGTTGTAGCCAAAATAAGATCCAAAGGGAGAGCTATGGAAGAAACTCAAGCAGCTGTTCAAACATCCACACCATCTCTTCCACCACAGGTGAACCAAAAATTCCCAAATTTTAGGCCACTAGTCATACATTCAACTCCCCGACCTACACCTCAGAATGCTGCAAGTGACCCCAAAGAAAATATGGAAGGGAGCAATCTTCAGATCAACATGGTAGACCATGTGAAGGAGCTGCACATAAATATTTCCTTATGGGATCCATTATCAATACTAGGTGTGTCAGATGAAGGAGACATTAGAAGCTTTCCCTTTGATCCAGGAGGGAATAAAAAATACCTAGTTAGCTTTATATAGTAGGTTGCTTTCAGTTTTCTTTCCCTGTTTTCCCTAAGTGTTGTTTACACAAGTAGTTTTCTTAGCCTTGTGTGTGTTTTTTCTTTTCCCTTTGAGGTGAATAAGTGTGATTGGTTATAGATTTATTAGAGCTATTACTGATCTTTAAGTTATAATCTAACTCCATACCCAATGGACTGCAAGGCAACTGGTCTTTAAGCATAACAGGCATGCTTCCCCTGGGAGTCACCAATTTGTTGACCATTTTTTTCCCAACAGGCCAAAAATTGGTCCCCTTCTCTCCCTGTTGTTCTAGGCCATTTCATTTTCTAATTTTGCATGGATCTATTCATTTATACAGACTCAATAGGTTAGTCCTTTGGCACATGGAGAATCAGTTCCAAAGAAAGTGCTGGGGTTTACAAGGCTCTTTTGGGCCTTCGTCTGAAGAAAATTTGCAATGAAGGTTGACATCTTTGAACCATTGAACCATCGCTTCAGTTCACAGCCTTGGTTTAATCGGTAGTTCAATCGGCTTTGGTTCAACGTAGAGTTCAATCGGCAAAGTTCAATAGACTGGTTCAAGCCTTGGTTCAACACAGAGTTCAATTGGCAAAGTTCAAAAGACTGGTTAATTGGTTTGGTTCAACAAACTAGTTCAATGGTTTAGTTCAATCAGAATTTCAACCAATCTTAGTTCAAGCCTTGGTTCAATCTTTTAGTTCATCACTTGGTTTAGCAAAAATTTCAACGATCTTGGCTCAGCAGTCGCTTGAACCGTTGAACCGGTTCAACGGGTTAGTTCAACGCATTGGTTCAATGCCTTGGCACTTCAGCTTAACACTTTGACTAGTTCAATCACTTGGTTAGTGCCTCCAATTCAACATGCAAGTTCAACGGCATAAGAGAACAAGGAAAGTTTAAAGGCTTAGTTCAGAAGGGCTTGACACGGAGCATTGAACCATTTTTGGTTTAACCAATTAGTTCAATGGCTTGGTTCAACCTTTTTGGTTCAAGTGGCATTTAGTTCAAAGCAAACAGTTCAATCGGCTCGGTGCGTAGCCTTGAACCATTAAACCATTGAACCAAAATTTTGGTTTAATGGCTTGGTTTAAGGGTGTGCCCTACAGCTAGAGGGCAGTTCAAAATCTAGAAGCCCTTGCGAAGGACAGAGAGAGTCTCAAAGAGCCTGAAGAAAAGGAAAAGGGGCAGCCAATTTCTGTAGACTTTTGTCCACAGAAACAAAAGCCTGTGAAGGAAAAAAGTCATGGAAAAAGGCTCGATGAACTTTGCCAAGGACGGTGACATCCTGAAAAGCATCAAATTTTACACCAGGGAAGCCAGAGCATGAAAAGCACCAAGTGGCAACCACGGAGGACTTCAACATGCTTTTTAGGAGTAGCAGAACGTACCACGTGTCCTCTGTGGGGCTCGATGGAAGCCGACAGGTGGCAACATCTGTGGGTTTCTCATGTTGGCTTCAAAGAAGACTGGTGGGCTCGAAAGTTTCTCTAAGGTAGCTAAAGGCTCTGTGAAAGCGACCATGTGTCAACTTCTGCCTGACCCTCAAAATGCCCTCTAATGTAAGTAGACGCTGCCACATCCCATTATCATCTCAGCAGAAGCCGCCACGTGTCAACATCCACGTTTAAAGTGTCTTCTAGGTGCCCAAGCAAAAAATTACGACACGTGTCAAGGGTAGATGCACTCTCAGCGAAATGGGCAAGGTAGGAAGCTAAAAGAAAGTCCAGGGGTGACGGGCTTGAGGATGTCAAATTTAAGCTAGCAAAAAGGCCATTGGTTTTTAAATGCCCAAGCACCAACCATGAAAAAGCCCAAGGAATGCAGTGACCCACCCAGAGATAGCCTGAGGGCTGAAAGAGCCAAAAGTGTTAAGTGTAGGAGCAGGCAGATAGTCTAAGTAGCGAAGGGAGGTGCTGATTCAAGGAATTACTCTAGTAGGTGAAACAATGTCTGCGAATTGACCATTAAAAGGTGCAAACAGCCAACCGTGTGATCCATTTTCTTCATTTCACATTTATGAGCAGACAAATTGTGTAGGTGCCTTCAAGGAGCAATCTCGGTCAATGGGGAAATGGCGTGGCCCGTGTCAAAAAATGCTTGAAATCAGAACTAGGGCCGACACAACATTTATGTTTAAGCGGCTTGATCTTCCCAATGCTCATAAGGCACATGGGTCACTTGTAAAAAGGGTGCCAAAAGGCCCCTTTTCTTCCTCTATATATTGGAGACTTGTCATTTGAGAAATCATCTTCCACATTTGTAAGGCGTAGCCCTGGCAAATTTTCACCTGAATCAATAAACACATTTTTTACCTCTATCCTGGTTAGATATTTTTGTGTATGTCTAAGTGTTAGTTTGTGTTTAGTCATTGCTTTTTGATGCTTTCACAGGTTCAACACCAACATACCTGGTGTCTATAAGGTGCCATTTTTGTAGCTGACAAGGAGAGCTGTATTTGGAAGTGCAAAAATAGGAGAAATTACTATACAGTGTCCCTTTCCATAGCACCTTTGGTGAATCTCTATTTTCTATATTTTCCATTAAAAGCCTCCCTGCCAAGTTTCTTGCAGCCTGGTCCTTCTGCCAGTTTGAAGTGTATGTATGTGTTTGTCTGATTTTAAGTGTGAGTGTGAGAAGGTCAGATCATTTTGGTGCATCACCTCCTTTAGAGTAGTTTGTTTTCCTGCAATCTTTCTCCCTTTTCATCACCCACCATTATACATATATATATATATATATATATATATATATATATATATATATATATGTTAGCACTTACTGGAACAAATCAGATGCATCAAAGGGAGCTAGCCCTTACCTAGAGACTCTCCCCTCCAGCTTCGCCAGTCCCACAGGTGAGAGGGGAGTTTCCATTGTTGCGTGTGGAAGGCAGAGCTCAACCTCCTTGCCCCAGGTGCAATCCACTGCGTCAACAAGGACATAATGTATTTGACAAGTAATATAGAAATATATATGACTAAACCCAATATGAGCATTAATTCATGTAAATATTAAATTTAGATATTTGTTGTTGAATACCGTACTAACAATAATACAATATATTGTGTGCAATTTTAATATTTCATATGAATTAGGGCAGAATATCAATGCTCAACTATTTAGTATAAATATATTTATAATTAATAAATATTTCATCAACTATTAGTAAAAAATATGTCTAAGATTTGGGCCCCACATCCTCAAATACCCTCTCAACTATTGGACCATGTTCAACTATTAGGTCCTATCCCTTACGACTTTATCTATTAAATGAAGTCATTAAAAACAATATGCTAGTATAAGTTATTAACTTGTAGTTGAGCATAGTGCATTCATGAACTTCTCAATTTAGGCGTATTGTGAGTATCACAGTATTTGAATTGTGAGCTTATTTTATGCTATTACATAGTGTTATTGATTGATGATTATTAGTTATTTCATACGATATTTGATAGTGTTTTCTAGGGGGTCTGCACATATTATTTGGATTTTATTTTGGACACACTATTATTATGATAAATTGATGAGTTCTTAGAAGTTATGATTGGATGCATGTGATAGGTTCTAGAAAATTTTATTTTGAACATTATGAGTGGTTAAACAATGAATCTAAGAGGTGCCACTAGTGAGAGATCTACTAGAAATGAGATATTTTAAACTCTCTTTGGGTGACCCCTCACACATTTGTTAAGGCTTTGTACTTTTCATGATGATTGATCGTTACTTACATATCCAATATTCCAAGGATGGACGTAAAGCCCATGTGGCTCTCCCAACTAGATTGAATATGCAATTTTACTCCTTTAACTATATGCATGTAGCTAGAATATGGTTTTAGTACTAGACAATGGTAGCTCTTCACTTATTTTAGAAGGTTTTTCACTTCTCCTTGTGAGTGATTCAAAATTTGGGTAGAATAAGGTAGATTTGATCAATGTGAAAAATTATATATGCTTAAACCAAATGAATAACAAGTGGTCCAAATGAATGACTCTTGATATGTATTTATAGGAAAATATTTTGAAAATTGCATTTAGTCAACCATGTAAAACATCCAAAAAGACCCAAAATATTGATTTTGAATTTGGAAACTGATTTTTATATGGTGCAGGGCATGGCCAACTTAAGTGGATAAGGGCGCATTGGTCTCCTATTCACTTAGCATGGACTTGTTGAGGAGGATCAATAACACTTGTCCTCTATTTGAGACAATCTAAAGGTGATTTTAGATAGCTTGAGCATTTGACATTAGAATATTTTTGTAATGATGACAATAAATAAAGGGTCAAACCTACATATAAATAAATAGCTTATAGAAATGGAAAATACTAGTCATGTAATTGTGTACAAGTTGTATTTAGGAATGTGTCAAAAATTAGCATTCTCATGTGCTTGTGATGAAATTCATGTATCTACAATGGCTAATCCCCCAACACCTGCATTGTTCCTACAAGGGGAGATGGTGATGAAGAAAGCCCTAATTTTGAAACTTTCTATGCACCATCCACTAAATCTATGACATTCAATTTGGTTTTGGTTGTGATTTTCCTGATGGTATAATGAATATCCTTAAGATTTGTATCCATTTCTAAATCTAAAAAGTACCATTCCATTACTTCTAAATCAACTTGCACACTTTGATTCTCCCTTCCAAGATCCTTCATAGATTCTTTGTTATTTTTCCCTGCTCCTTGCTTCATAGTGGATTTCACTCTACCCAAAATCTTTGCTCCCACCATTGGCTTTATAATAATAATTTAAATTTTGATAATTTTATATTAATTTTTGTAGGATTTTTACTTGTCTATATTTTTAGTCATTACCCAAATCACATTTTTATTCTTATATTTTTCAAATGAAGGTCAATTGAAGATCAACTTGACATATCTCACCATTGTATTCCTTCCTCCAATCCCCTTGTCTATCATTGTAGTGATATCTATGGGCATAATTATCATTGATATCTTAAATATATTTATTTAAAAAACATCGAGAGATATTAATTTTAAGGCGCCTATCTTAGATTTGTCACATACCACATTAATTAATGATTCTATTATTCTATTACTTTCTCCAAAAATTATGACTTGTGATAGATGGCTTCAATCTAATTGTACTATTGCATTGAGCTTGAGAAAAATTTCCAAATTAAATAAATAGCTCCAAACTCTATTGTAAAATTTAAGATGTCATAATTTTTTTATCGCCTTATTCCAACAAGGGAAAAAATCTTACATGATAGTCAAGCATTTATGAGTTTTGAAACTAAAATTTAAAAATTTCATGTATATTTTAAAGTTATTTGCTGTATTAATTAAAATGCATTTGTTGTCCAGGGTATGACAGCTTTTGATATTGATTGGCGTGCATACATTCATTGTTGTACATACATTTATATAGGGAAGAGTTAAATTGAAATGAAAATGGAATTTTTAAAGAACATTTGATCAAATATTTACATTTTTTATTGAAGAGCATATCTATATTAATATACACATTTAAATTTTTAAGTCTCTGACGTTGAAAGATCAATTGCCCTGTTTACAAATTTCATCGAAATTATATATTAAATCTTGACGTCAAAAATAATTGTAAAGAAAAATAAATTTGATCTTTAGCAGCCATCCACATACAACTTTCCTACTTTCAATGACTAATTCCAAAAAATGATAGCTACTAATATTGATTGTTGTGCATACAATTATTCATAAAAAATGAAATAATAATAATATATTTTTAAGGTCTATAATGTTAGCAACATTTTGGTTATATTATGTAAAGTGGCCTATAATATATAATATAATATATAGGAGGTACCTTATTATGCTTCAAACGAGGTGTGCATAACATGTACAATGCACTTTATTATATTTCGAATATAAATTATATATACCTTACCTCTAACATAATTAGAATCCATATCTTCCCTTTTAAAAATAGATATTATTTACCATTAAACTAAATTTCTGACTATCTAATATACCAATCATAAAATAAAGTCATTTTGTTAAATAAACCCATCTCCCAATAAATTCTTAATAAAATGGAGCTTATTTATTAATAATTAAATAAACTCTTAAGAAAATGGAATCTAATGATAATAAGAATTAAACTTAACAAAATAAATAATTGAAAAGGTTTCATTAGTAAACATACAAAGTAACACTCAACATTTAGAATAAAAAATCAAAACTAAAATTAACAAAGAAAATGATTGAAAAGGTTTTACTAACAAACATAGAAATTCACAATTAACAGAATTAAAAAAGCGAATACAAATTAGCACCTATTAACATTTAAAATTAAAAACCAAAACTTAAATTAACAAAGAAAATGAATGAAAAGGTTTTACTAACAAACATAAAAATTCTGAAACTCACATAATTAAAAAAGTGAATAAAAAATGATTGTTAAAATGTTGTTATGCATAACTATTTAAAAAAAAAAAATTATGTAAAAAGAGATTAATAATTATTACATTTTACAAATTATTTTATAAGTTTTTTATAATATATAATGAAAATTAAAAATAATAATATTTCCACACCCATATTAAATTGTAGAAAAATGTGCGTATATTGTTTTTCATCCTAATAATAATTCATCGAGTGTAACCTGCAACGTCGGTCCAGAAACATAGACAATTTATTCTCGAAACATTTCTCTACATGATACATATTTTTATTCCATTCCCTAAACAGAAGTTAAAAGCTGGAAACGAATTTCAATACAAACTCAGTTATAATCCGGAAGATTGTTAAAGAGATCATAACCTGTAGGAGATGGAGAGGAGAAGGCGTTCGTGTTCAGGTACGGTCTAAGATGAGTGGGAGGGGTAAATAAGGCTTCTGATTGTCTGTAGAAAATATGTCTGGGCGAGAAAAAATAATCTGACTGTGACTGGGGTGTAAACAAAGGAGAGGTGGGCAAGAAGATGCTGGGTGACAAGGGAGAAAACAAACCAGACTGGATATTCGGAGATGCCATTGCCAACGGAGTGTTTCCACCAAACTCCACAGATTCTTTCTTTGAAACCTCCATGCAGTAGTTAGGGTTTTCTAACGAGATTTCAGGCTGAAAGCGTAAGCGTGACGAAGGCGGTGATCGACCAGTGAGTCGTTGGACAAGCGTCATGAACTCTCCGGCATCGGTGTGTATGACTTTCGGAGAGTGCGCGTATATAATCAACGGAGGCTTGTATTGAATCGGAGCAGCCTGCAACGGCAGTGGCGGCTTGCGGATCTTATGCGACTTTCTGCTAATCTTAAGCGGCGTAGGCCTCGGACCCTGCAATTCATTCCTTCCTTGCGCTGAACTCATATCGATCAAAATACTAAACAAACAATACTATAAGGTAAGATATATGGATCTATATGGATCTAGAAAGTTAAAAATTAATAATAAGTTTCCAAGAACCCCATCTTTCCACGGGTTCGACCTAATCCTCACAAGTTGCACCACCCTTGGCAGGAAAATCCTAGCCACAAGCCACATCTAGCTATGACATCTATCTGTTTGTGTCTTATTTAATAGGGCTTTCAACCAGTTTTACACGCAAATTTAAATTTAATGCACTTGACGGGTCTTTCAACCAGTTTTACACGCAAATTTAAATTTAATGCACTTGACAGTATATGACCCGTCACTACATGCTTGGTATTTCATACAAGTAATGTTCAGATTGGTGGTGATGTATCATTTCTCATATTTATTATTTAATTTTACATTTTTACAGAATGGATGTAAGAGATTATTAGAGTCATTTTAAAAATCAAACCGATCAATGATAATGACATTCTTTCAAGAAAAAAATTATATGTAAAAAATGAACATTAAAACTTCACAATTCACATTATACACTCAGATAAAATGAGTGAACATTAAGGCCTCACCATCCTATATTGAACACTCTATTATAAACATTGAACCAGCCCATCCCTACATTCAATTTCACTTATTTTTGTGCTTTATCTTTTGTATCAATAGCAAATTTCGGCAAGATATAAAAGGTTTTTGAAGTGGATATTCCAAATCTGAGTCGAAATTTTAACAATTTATACCAGGTCTTCGAAATCGTCAAGAAATCAGAATGGCATTGGGATGAGTAGTTCTTGGATATGCAGCCAGCACAGAGACCATCATGCTCCTACTCTGAACAATGCCCGCTCTAGGTCGTCTCAGAAATGTAGATTCTGAAACAACCCTTAAATAATCATGACAGAGAAAATGAATAGCAACAAAAACATAGCCAAATCATTTGCATCCTTTATCAAATATCATTAAACATAACAAACACAAATTATACATTAAATTTGAAGAAGGCAAAGTACCCTGTTTTCATTACTGTATTGTATTCTAATTACAGCATTAACCAAAAAAAAAAAAAAATTGTTTTTCCATTCATTATTCAGCGCTGTACAAAACCACTTATTATTTAAAAAAAAAGAGTTTTTCCATTCATTATTCAGCGCTGTACAAAGCCACTTATTATTAATAAGGAACGCTTGAATTAGGGGAGTTTAACAGAGTGTTTGAACAGCAGTCTAAACAAAGGTCTAAAAATAAAACTACATGCATTGCAGCAGTCTAAGAATAATTTTAAACATGCATGTATTGTTCGCTGTCCAAGAAAAACTAACGTAAAAAACAAAGACTAATATTAATTATTAACTGAGTGTTTAAATTCAAACTGAAAGCAAACTGATTGTCTAAATGGTGCATAGAGGAGACTGGATGATCCAGCATCAGTTACCAAAAAGAAAGGGGTTATTGCTGTGACTCACAATGCGCTGAAACCCATGTTGCCTGTGGTACCATTTTGCTTGTTTCTACGGATGGACATCTACTGTGAAGGGCACGACTGCGGTCCCAGCGAGCACCTGCGCCATCAGATGTCAATCATGAAAAGCCAGAGAAACGCAGTGCTCATTTGAGCCTCTGCTTTTCTGCTTTATTGCCTTCTGTTTTCTGTCGCAGGCTTGCTGGTCAAGATCGAGCGCATGAACGAGCAGATCAAGAATCTCAAGGAGTCTGAATAGGATATTTTACGTTGGTTCGGAAAGTGAATTACCAGACACTGAGGAAAGGGGTGTTTGCGATGTGACGATAAGCGATTTATGTACAGATTTTATTGACAAAAATTAGACAAATCATAATCTCTTGCAGGGCATATGAATCGCCATTGGCAAGGCAAGTGCTCCGAGAATCTTCTCTTCCACACTGAACATTGTTCAGTGTGGGAGAAAATTCAGTGCAGTCTAAATGATTTTTCTTTCTCCTTGTGTGAAACTTTTAAGTTGGGAAGAATGGTTCTCTCTTTAAAGATTTTGCGCAGGATTATATTAATTCTGCGGTATTTGAAAGGACAAATTTTTTTCTTTAGATTTTAGAAAAGTTTCAGCGATTTTTTTATAATTACGAATCTACATGTTGTGACTTCAACAGAAAGAAAACATGAAGAGTATCGGGAGGCAAGAACTCTCATCCAAAACAAATTGGGACTCTATTCAATAAACCCGTGAGTAATATCGAAGCTACAGGATTACATGTTTTGTTTACATTTGGCTGACTTCTTTTTTGTTTTGTTTTAGGATTTGCAAGAATCTGGGAGCAGATAACATGCAGATTAGGAATCTTCCCCCAGTTCGAGCCAGCGACCTCCAATGGGCCAAAATAGTCTAATCGCTTCCTATTATGGTTACAGAAACTCACCAAAGGATTCGCTTCCATTCACGAGTAGAGGTAAATCTAGTCCATAGGAAAGTATTTTCTGTTTTGTATGATACCGAATTTTTTTGAATTTTATCATGAAACCTTTGAAAAGTAAGAAATCTACTAGGCTCAATTATTTATTTATTTAATTTAATTTATTTTTTATTTTTTTTCGATTGAAACCCTTTTTTTTTAACAGACTAAATGCACGGAATTGTACGGAATGTTTCATAGATTTAATACCCAATAATAAATGTATTAGGCTCTATTTGTATATTTGATTAATAAAACACAGAAATGAAATATTCATGAATAAGAGGGTGGTTTTATGGAGGGGTAACTTCAAGTATTTCGCACTTGTAGATGGTTCCATGTAATTTTAAATTTTTTCAATTGCAAAAAAATTAATATTTTTTTCAAAAATAGGAGCAGTTATTGCAAATGAAAGAAAGTTTCAGAAATGGGTAGAGGTTAGGGGCAAGAATTTGTAGTACACGTAGAGAAAATTTAGGCACAAGAAAAGTACTTTACATCGAATAAACATTTATGCTAGAATTTTTTTTTATATTCAAACCTCCTAAATTTCATGTGTATGAAAAATCTTTGCAATTTTAAAAATCCATGAGACCGCTTCACTACATAATTTCGCCTAAATAATTTCTGCAACACCTACTAAATTTTTTTGTAGTTACAATACCATAGAACCAGGGATTAAGTCTGCTGCCAATAGAATAATACTATCCTCTGGAACCTCGCTGCATGTTTGTCATGGGTTGTTCTAACTCATCTGCAAGAGATTCGAGTTCTGCTGCATCTTCATCATCTGATGCTTCATCAGGAAGGTCTTCTAGAACAGGTTCAAATATGTCGTCCTGTAGGTAGAGATCTTCTTCTGCATCAATGACATCCCACCACGCTGCTGCGTTGGAAGAGAAAACAGCTTTAACTGCGGGATTCTTACAAGAGCAGTTGGGAGCAATGTGACCGGGCTTGCGGCAGATATAACAGATAGGCTGTTTGGACGGTGGTCGAGCAGACTGACGTTTGCGGAGGAAACGGTGAGGAGGCGCATAAGAATGGCGCTTAGGAAAGGAGCGGCGCTTGAAAGAAAGGCGGCGGCGACGCTGCTTCTGATGCTTACGGGGTTGCACATAAGGGCGACACCCAAAAGGAGCTATTTCAGGAAACAAAGGAGCAAACTCATCTATGAGCAATTTATACAAAGCATTTAATGAGTCAGTTTGATTATGCACAAGAGCGTATTGCTGGTCAACTGGGATGCTATCCCACCAATGGTTAGTAATGCCCCAAAGATATTTTACAGCAAAACAAGTGGTGCCAACTTGGTCTAGGTGAGCTTGGACAGCTAGGACACGCATAGTATTGCACCATCCAGCAATTTCATTAAGGGGATTTAACAAATCATCTATGTTAAGATACCATGGCTGTAGGTGTACATGGGTACGCTGCATGAGAGAATGACCATGGGATTTCTTGGTTGCAGAAAAAGATTGACCAAAAGAAACTGAACAAAAAGGTCTGGAAGACGATTCAGCTTTCTGATCTTCTTTAGACAACCAACTGAGACTATCTTCTAGATTATCTATCTTAGAATCAATTGATTCTACTTTCTTCTGTAATTTATTTACAACTTCTTTGATTTCTATAACATCTCTACATAAATCGTCAAAGTTTTCTGAGAGATGTGAATTAAACCTGGAGACATAGTTCCTCTGCTTGAATTCATTGGAGGTATTTTCATATGCGGCAGCAAAGTAATGTACAGTGCCTGCAGCATGTCGGTAGACTCCTTTGGCTGGTGGCCATCTTCCTCCTCGGTATAGGGTAACTGTGTCTTCTGTAAAGAAATCAATACTGTCTTCTCGAGGAAGACTCATTAGAGTATGTGGGAAATCTTTTCCCAAATTTACTTCTTCATCCTCTATTAGAATATGACCATGCTTGACAGATCTACGGGATGAGGACGTAGATGGTCTGGTAGGAGAACTTTGAGTAGATCTCATAGACAAAGATCTAGGTAAAATATTTACTGATTTTCCATCACTCTGGTGGACTGTGGTTTGGCCTTTTAGCTTTGGCGAAACATGCTTGAGCCAGTCTAGTTTCCATTCAGCAGGTATTTCTACAGACTCAATATGTCCTGGTTGCAACTGTACGGTACCACTTAGTCTTCTTGCCAGAGGTAGGTTCTCTAAGATTTTGGGATGATTAGTGTTGGTCATACTATACAAAACTGAAATGTTTACAGTAGCATACTGAAATTCTCCGAACATTTCAAGACCATACACAGAAGTAAACAAGCCCCAACAATCTAGAGATCCATTTTTCACTTCTTTACATCCTTTGTCGCGGACTGTGACTGAAAGGTTAGGACAAAATTCAAAACATATAACATTATCGTCATTGAGACGACCTAAACTGGATAATTGACATGAATGTTTAAAATTAACCTGTCGCCTATCACACAGAGCTAGATACATAACTGGTTTTACATTTGATGGAATCAAAGGTTTAATATAGATACGGATTAAACCAAAATGGACAAATTTGACATCCTTATGTGAACGGATATACAGAATTTCGGGTTCTGGTAATAAAGGAAGCAAATTGGTCTGGAAAGTCTTTTTGGGCTGATAGCACAAATTAAGTTCGACAGACTTTATCCTGGGTTTTACAAAAGATAAATAAGTACTATTGTATAGAAACTTAGACTTTACTAACTCAGCTTGTTTGTATACATTTGAAGCTTTTAGAGCCGGAGGCTTAAACAAACTGGATTCCTTTTCAAGATCTGTTTCAGTTACAGCAATATCAAGGTAGTCAGATAACTGATCTGGGATAAAAGGAGGCATTTCATACATTCCTTCTAGTTCAGATTCATTCATGACTTCTACGGTAGATGTGGAAGGGATTTTCCCGAATTCCATTGTGGGGAGAGAAGGTTCTGGTATGCGAGCAATTTCTGGATAGGGAATGGGTATGCAGAGATAAAACGGCCTATGACAATTTGAATAAACGGCCTGGGACTCGATGCAATAAATTCCCGAAGAAAATTGACAAAGCAAAGAACTCCTTCAAATCAGATCCACGGAAAGAGGGAAATGAATCACAACTTACAGAGAAAGGCAAAATGACTATGAACTGATTACTTTTGTTTGGCTCTGATACCAATCTTTTTATCGCGTCAGTAGACGGGCTCCTTGGCGGAATTTCTTCAGATCTTTGAACAGAATCCTGCGGCAGTAGGCAGGGGCCGAATGGCTACGGCTTCACTATTATAAACTTACAAACTTACAAGCTCTCACTATTACAATATCCTTGAAGTATTTCTGATTCACAGGTTCCTTCGAGAAGGGCAAGTGAAGAGCATACTCTGCTTTCAAGGCTACTAGATATTCACACTGAATATTTTTCGATGCTCTACTACTAAGAACTAACACCTATATATAGCATTTGAGAGGTCCTGCCTGCCAACTAGCAAGGCGGTGTCTGTCTCATCATGCTTTACAGCTGTGGCTACAAAGAGATGCTATTGGACCCACCATCTGATTGGTGCGTTGGTGATGATGATGATGAACCCATAGGTTGTGGGCCCAACATGGCTTCCGCTTCATCAAAAAGGTCATCTTCAGAAATAGGCTGGAAGAGGCATCTTAGCTGGAACGTGCTTTGGATGTACCAATGTCGGCATGTGCCTCTATCACATGGCAGGTGGCGTGGTCTACAGTGGAAATGAGATTCCCACTCAAGTTGTCGCCGAATAATTGCATGAACCACAGTGTCTTGACTATGATTTTGTTGTTCGTGTATTCGGTGAGGGCCATAGCGTGCAATCCATCTGTAAAGATGTTCATTATGGGCCGACCTTATCTTGATATGCCATGTCCAGAGTGGACGCTTGAGTAAATCAGTGAATTGGTTGTACAAGTATTCACTGTTTAGCCTGTCAATGAAGATTGTACCATGATTATGTCTGCGATCTGCTTGGATCCGAACTGCAGCAGACATTTGGAGATCTAGGGAAGCAGCATGAGAAATCCTTGTGCATCGCGGATGTAATCCTTCTTGCAAAGTTTGTTCTTGGATTAAGGCATTCAAAGAATCAAATGCCTGATTCAAGATTCTGGTTAAATTAAAACCAGGTGCTGGTGCAGGTCGATGCATAAGAGTAGCAGGAGGACTTCTGCTAAGCCAATCAGCTATTACATTGTTCTTACCCTCTATATGGTGTACTGAAAAATTGAATTGGTGGAAAAATGCTTGCCACCTGACATACTTGCCTCGACCATCTTTCCTTCCATGATCTTTTTCCCGGAAAGATAAAAATCGGGTGCAGTCAGTTACAATGATAAAATGTGGCAGATGTAGCAATTTTAACATGAATTTTTCCAGACATTTCTTTACAGCGTAAATTTCCTTATCTGAGGAAATCCATTTCAGTACATCTTTACTAAAAACACCAGAGGCAAACTCACACACAAATTCTATATTATCTACAATTGAAACAAGTACTCCTCCCCATGAGAGGTCTGATGCATCAGTATAAACCTTCATTTCTTGGGACTTAGGAACATGAAGTTCTGGCAAACAAGAGACTTTTGCCTTTATGTTTTGGACAGCTTCGGTGTGTCGATTTTCCCATTTGAAAATTCTTTTCTTCTGCAGTAACTCCTGTAAGATAAATCGATCTTCTCCTGCATTGGGATAAAAGCTGTTAAGATAATTCAATAGTCCCAAAAAAGCTTGTACCTGAGCTTTGTCTAAATGCTCGGGGAAACTGATGATCTTCTCCTTTATGTGTGGCTGTATTTGTAGTTTAGAATCTCGGATGATCATTCCGAGGAAACTACATTCTGTAGTGCATAACTGTATTTTTGTCTCAGAGAGCACTATTCCTGCATCTGTGGCTAACTGCAAAAACTTGGAGAGATGAGCAGTATGTTCCTCTAGAGATCTACTGAAAACCAATATATCATCAATATATATACATAAAAATTCAGATGTCCCTTCAAAGATTTTATCCATGTGTGCCTGGTAGTAAGCAGGTGCATTCATCAGGCCGAAGGGCATAACAGTCCACTGGAAATGACCAAATGGACAACTGAAAGCAGTCTTTTCTCTGTCTGCTTCTTTTACCCTGATTTGATAGAAACCAGATTTGCAGTCGAACTGAGAGAAATATTTACAGGCTGCAACTTTCTCTAACAGATAGCTCTTATCAGGGATAGGATATGGAAATGGTTTGGTAATGGCATTCAATGGCCTGTAATTTATGACCATTCGTTTCTTTCCTCTCTTTTGTTCAGAATGTTTATTCACCATGAATGCATAGCAGCAAAATGGAGAGGTAGACTTTTCAATAAAGCCATTCTTTTCCAGTTCTTGAATCTGGATTTCCATATCTGTGTAGTCCTGTGCTGGGATAGGAATCCTTTTACCTATCTTCATGTGCTTGCCTTCTACAATGTTTATTTCCATCTCAGGCATGGATTTAGTCCAGAATTGTTGAGGGTTTTCTGAACAGATTGTGGACTTAATGGTTTCTCCTAAGGCAAGTATATCAGCTGGAATATTTTCAGGACTTTGTGCCATAGCACTGGGGAATTGCTCTGTAGCATATATTAGTCGAGGGATTCTGAGTCTTTCATTCTCAATTGTGAACATGATGCTTTTGGCAGTAGCACCATATGGAGTATATCTATCTATAAATGAACCCCCTAACAATACATCAATAGGCATTTTATCTAGAGCAAAGAAGTCACAATGGAAGATTTTGTTCTGGATTCACAGGGCTTGCTGATGTTTATACTTGTGGCAGACAAAACTATTACCCTGGATATCAATGCTCTTATAAGCTAGGCGCTCATCAAGTGTCTCCCAATCACTGATGAGTTGTGGCTTTGCAAATGACAGAGAAGCACCAGTATCGACTTGTGCATCTACTAGTCTACCATTTATTTCTAAAGTAAAGAACTGTGCAAATCTGCCATTAATGAGATGGTTCAGATAGGCAGGTTGAGACAGTTCTAGGGAAGGAATACTAGTACATACCAGTTTTTGCCTTCCTGAATCTTGGATGATGGTAGGCTCTTCATAGATGTCTTCTGGTAGCTCTGGTTCAGCTTCTTCTTCTTCTTCTTGTTGATTACTGCATTCTCCTTCGGGGCAGTAATCTTGGTCGGAATAGAAGATACTTCCGACATCGTCTTCTTGTTCATAGCCGTCATCCCAAGTGGGATCTGCTGCAATAACTGGTTCTTCTGCAGGCATGATCTGTTCCCAGATGGGTTCTCTAACTTCTTTTGCAGGCTCTCTGGATGTAAACTTATTTTTCAGCCAGGAGTCACTCGGCTTGAACTGGCTTGGATATTGCACAGGAGGATTTTGCATTCTGTGCATCGTAGGTGGCTGCCGTGGTTGAGAGGGCTGTCTCCCTCTGGATGACTCTTCTCTAGTAAAACCTCTTCCTCTGGGTTTTACTGGTCGTTCAGGTACCTCATGATGGTCTCTTGACCAGGGACCATAAGTCTCATATGACTGGTTAGAATATCTGGGCCGATACGGTCTGGATCCTCTGGAACCTCGCTGCATGTTTGTCATGGGTTGTTCTAACTCATCTGCAAGAGATTCGAGTTCTGCTGCATCTTCATCATCTGATGCTTCATCAGGAAGGTCTTCTAGAACAGGTTCAAATATGTCGTCCTGTAGGTAGAGATCTTCTTCTGCATCAATGACATCCCACCACGCTGCTGCGTTGGAAGAGAAAACAGCTTTAACTGCGGGATTCTTACAAGAGCAGTTGGGAGCAATGTGACCGGGCTTGCGGCAGATATAACAGATAGGCTGTTTGGACGGTGGTCGAGCAGACTGACGTTTGCGGAGGAAACGGTGAGGAGGTGCATAAGAATGGCGCTTAGGAAAGGAGCGGCGCTTGAAAGAAAGGCGGCGGCGACGCTGCTTCTGATGCTTACGGGGTTGCACATAAGGGCGACACCCAAAAGGAGCTATTTCAGGAAACAAAGGAGCAATGGCGGCTGCTTGATGCTTGCTAAGTTTC
>JARHVA010004344.1:1577500-1600970 GCA_037957365.1 Torreya grandis | reverse complement strand
TCAAACTTAGTTTTTAAGGTTTGAATTCTAGTTTTTAAACTTTGTCTTGGACAAGAATTTGTTTTTATATCTACTCCATCTACTACTCAAATAGTTTTCTCTCCCCAAGCATCTAATCAAGGTTTCTTGTTACTTTTTTGAAACTCTATTTTTTGATAAAAATGCCCATTATTTTTCAAACTTATCTCAAAATAAAAATAATCACTCAAAACATTTTCTATTTTTTGTGTGCTTTATTTTTAAATTTCTAGATCATTTTTAAATTATAAATTTCATTAATAATCAAATGTTTTCACTTTTTTACTGACTATGGTACTATTTACAGAAAACATGTTTATAAACCACCTTCTTTGGTAAATCATTGTGTTCTCATACAATTCATGGTTTAAAATAATACACAAGGTTTTTTAAAACTAGTGGATTTGAATTTATTAAATGAGAGACATAATTAAGATGGGCATAATATCTTTGAGATATTAAAAAGGGATATTATTACTTTTTTTATTAAAGACAATATTATTATAATGGTGCATGAATATGTTTTATTTATACTATAAAAACAATATTTTATTGAGAGATATTATTGTAGGAAAACATCTTAATTTAAAATATATTTTTATTATTTTGATATAACTCATATCTTTTCTTGATGAAGATGGAGAGTAGGGCCTAGTTTGATAGGAGACCAAACCCCCTAACAAGTAAGACAAATTTTATTCTTCTTCTTATTGTCCCATGCACTTATTCTCTCATTTTGAATGTATTATTGGTAGATCCCAACATCCCTCTTGATTGTTTCACTCATATAATGTGCTTTTATTAGTATGATATCAAAAATAGTGATTACTCATAAATGTATTCTTGTCTAAGTTTGACATCCAACATTGAGTGTGTTATGTACTTGAAAACTTTAGCGGGGGGTCATTGTTGATTGTCTTAAGGGTTTGTTATAGGCCCTACATTCTCTCTTGTGTGCACATAGTTTCTTAAGATTATGTGTTCCACTTTGGTGACCTTTCCACTAATTTATATTATATTCTTGGATACATTATTAGTTGAATTATAACATCAATTCATTGAGCATGCATTGTCACTTGTGTAATATTTTTATCATTTCACTTATTTGGTGTCTTATATCAATCATGTCAACTCCACTTGAGAGATACCATTGGATGAGGAGATTTGATTCTACACTAGTGGTTTGTTCTTGGAAATAATAATAATTCTTCATGGTGTATGTACATGGAACACTTGATTAGAGAGTAGGACTTTATTATGTTTTTATATGGACATATTCCTACCCCTACTAACCCTTGTAATACAATGACTAGGCCAACTCTTGTGACTATGTCTATTGTCACTTATTAATTCATGTTTCATGGGATTTACACCACCATGTGGAGCACATAGAGTGTCCCTCCATTATTTGGGGCACTCTTAAAACTCTTTTTGGATATCTAGCTAAGATTTATATCACTCATCCTACTATTTATATTATCTCTTCAGAGATTGTTGTACTCTCTCCTACTACTTCTATTTCTTATTATGACACATTATTGATGGATAGTGCTCTTCCTTTTTATAATCCACCACTAAAGGATGACATTATTCCCAACCTTAACTATCCTCTTATATATTATACATTCATTCATATTCAATTTATTACTCTTCTAAATCCATCACATAGATGTACTTTTGAGGACTCTACTATTTTTAGTGAGAGTACACTTAGTGAGAGATTTGATAACACATCTCTTACTATGGATACTCACTCTATAGATCTATGTGTTTCATATACAATATCTTCTTTAGTTTCAAGAGTTTTTGAGCCATGCTCTACACTTCACATGGAAATTCTTTTAGTGGAATGTTCCATGTCTTTCTTATAATAGGTTTACTTTAATGGCATTATCTTTTTTTCTTGTGAATGATCTTTCTAAACTATGCCACATTTATACCTTAGACAATATTCAAAGACATTTATAATTCTACCCTCATATTACATTATGAAATGGGTAGACTTTAGTACACACATCAGGTTCTTCCTTTGACAAAGGTAAGAAACATTGTTTGAAGTAGATGGAGCTTATATAGTATTTAGGTATAGGATCTCATTATTGACATTGGTCATCTTTCAAGTTGTATTTAGATTTGGGATTTATTCAACATCATATTTAGGGGGGGTATTATTGTGATTTATTCTTATTTTATCTCTCTTGGGGGGAGTTCTTCCTACGGGTTTTCTTCTTTTATCTACTTTATGAGAGATTGATTTATAATTAGGTACCTTATCATGCCTTGTTACCAAGACCCATTTCTTCTACCCATCTAAGCTAAAATAAAATGGGGTGTTTATGTGTAGGTTTTTCATACACTTTCATTTATTTTACTTAGTTGTGTGGTTTTTTGTGTACATTGGGGAAGTTTATTCCACATGTATGAGGATGTTGTTTTGATTCCTTTCTTACACATATTTTTGGAAGTTATTCCCACATCATAGTGTGGTTGGGTTACACCTATCTTCACCTATATATGTATCTATTTTCCTAGTCATAGTGTCATTTAAGGTGAAGTATTCAAATGGAATATTTTTGAATATTGTGAATTGTGGCAAGATACTTAGTTGTGAGTTGTGACAACATAGAGAGATATGATAATTACAATATTTGAGCCTTTGTTATGCAATCCATCTCTATTTTTAATACATATATTGTATTTTATACTCATTTCTTAATTTATATCTTCAATATATTTATGTGTTCATTATTTTTATCATCTATCTTGAACATCCATTCTTGTTCAAATTTTAAGAACACAAGTTTTTCTTTTTGTGAATATCTAACAAAGATGAAAATACCTCACACGTTCATTAAAATATTTAAATAAATGTGTCCAATAGTAACCATATATTAAGATGTTATGTGTTGTCACGTTACTAGAAGGGTGACCATTACCTAATTTTTCATGAAAATAAATCATTACATCTTGTTCTTCTTCTATTGATCATCGTAGGAAAATCCTTTCATGATTTTTGTGGTATAAGATGCCTTTATTAATCATTAAATGAGAATAATTTAATATTAATGTTATTTTATGTGTATGATCAAGGTTATCAAGTGGAATATCATATAAAAAGTAATGAATGATTGAATCATACCATGGGTTGTGCATGATTTTAGACTAATTTACATTAACAACAATGATGGTAGGATCCACTTTAGAAATAAATTATGATAAAACTTGAACTCAAATGAACATTATAGTCTTAACTTATATGCTATATTATTGAATATTTGAGACCCATCATCCTCTTCTTTCTCCAATCTCATTCTTTCCTAACATCAACTTGATAGTAGGATCAAGAACTATAGCATAGACCTTGTTCCATAGAATGTAATATCAAAATTTATTTATTTCCTTTATTAATGCATAAGCTTGGTTGTTTAAAATAGGGTGACTTATTTCATCTGCTTTCAAATTAGTACTCATGAAAGTTATAGGGTGTTATTCTTGTTTGAAATTTATGTGTTAAGACTACTACAATTATATAATTATAGAAAACAAATACAAGTAGAAGTCTTTGGGATAATTTGGAATGACCAAAATAAAGGATTTATTCAAATTAATGTTATATTATAATTTATCTACCTATTTTATCAAGGCATTAAAAGGTTTAATATTTCTAAAAACCAAAATGAACTTAGGAATCAAATTTATCTTACCAAAAAAATATTTTAGTTCTTTCTTACTATTTGGAAATTGAATTCTAGAAATGGTATTATCTCAATTATGGTTAATTTATATAACTTATTTTATGATTACATGACCAATAATATTACCTTTTATTACAATATAAATAATTTTTTTTGGGTTGATAATTTATGACATCATTAAAAAATATTTTTTAGCTAATTCAAGTAGTCTAGTTTTCATTTAGAAAACATTGTTAAATGATGGAGATCATACAACAAAATTCTCTCTCTCTCTCTCTCTCTCTCTCTCTCTCTCTCTCTCTCTCTCTCTCTCTCTCTCTCTCTCTCTCTCTCTCTCTCTCTCTCTCTCTCTCTCTCTCTCTCTCTCTCTCTCTCTCCTCTCTCTCTCTCTCTCTCTCTCTACCTCTCTCCTCTCTCTCTCTCTCTCTCACACACACACACACACACACACACAATTTACTTTCTTGACTTCATGATCACTTAGTAGTTTCACTCTCATTATCTATGTTAAATTATCTAAGAACTTATCCAATATTTTTATAACCTTTATAACTCTTCTCCCAAGTACAAGCATCTCTAGTTGATAACTCACCCACCCTACAAAACTTTGCATACACTACACACAGTCCTTGTAGCCCTATTTTCCTATTTTATTGCTTTTATAGAAAATGTATGAGGAATTTGGACAAACCAAAAATATTTATAGCTACCCTATATGGATATTAACGTGTGTACCAATTTTTAATGTCTAACTCCACTTGTAGACCTACTTTCTAGCTACTAGACTTCCCTAATTAGGCCTCCTCAAGCCTAAACACTACTCAGTTCACAAAAGTACATAAAAACAAACCCATACAGACTTTAAATCATGTAACTAATTTATATAATATTAATATTTATTATAATACAAAAAAATTGAATTTTGAATGGTTAGAATATGAGATATGCTTGAAACCCTATTTTAGGGTTTTGAGAACTCTATCACAGCCCAAGAGTTAACAAATATCAATAAAATTATTTTAAAGGGTTTAAAATAAATATTAAGGATTAATTAGGTCTGTATTGACCTTATTAAATTATTTAAATTTTTTAATGTTCCTTATCAATCCATTGTCATAGGTTCCTAAGGTAAAACACACCTGACTATGATGAGAAAATGATACTCTACAACTCTATGATTTTGTATGAAGGAACAACACACAATAATGTGAAATAAAAAGTTTTAAATAACCTTATAACACACTCAAATATCTTAACCAAACATTCTAAATCATTTAAAACTTGATCTTATGATAATTTATTTTCAAGAAGTCAATACACAGTCCACCATGATAATGTGTACTATAGAAAAAGGGGTTTATTAGTGTATCTATCTAAGAACCATATGATTTATATAATATTAATTGAAACAAAAAAAATGATTTTTCATAAAAATTTTGAATCAATTTTCAACACCACTTTGTGCACTATATTAAAACTCGTAGTCAATTGACAAATCAACAACACAGAATAGGGGTCTAAGTTTTCATCCTCTAAACAAGGTTTAATTTTTCATATTTATTAGTAAAAATATTTAAAAAATAAACACCATTATAATTTAAACATAATTTTAAACAATTACCAATCTTAATATTTCATCAACAAAACATATACAAACAACAATAAAAGCAATGACCTCAAAATAGGGGTCTGTGTTTTGTAACAATCTTCAACAGGGTAGTCTTTTTTATTTTCTCCTTGAAAATGAATATTATTTCCACAATCATAAAATAATATATAAAAAACTGAATTACTCTTTAAAATACCATAGATAACATAATTTTTAATCTTTCTTCCTTGGACATTTAGATTACAACCTACATACATGTAAATATGTAGGAAACAATAGAGATACAAACTTCCTTCTTAGAATTTTATCATTTTCATTATTTATATCTTGCTTATAATTACAATTATTAATAAAATAAATATCCAAGAATAAATTATAATCCAAAATGACATGATTTATAACACAAAAATTACCTTAACTACTTTTTGAAAACCTCCAATCATTTTTTGAAACTGCCTCCTGTGGGCTTATGAATGATCTATGAATTAAAAGCATTTTACCATATGTTTTATGTTTCATATCAACACATATATACCTAATATAATAATTATATATTCATTATGTATCTAATTACATCCAAAATCCTCTTACAACTTTCCCCAAACATTAAAATATTCAAATAATACTTTTTGGTAGGAAAAGCTAGAATTCAAATATCATGTAGTTTAAGACTATATAGACTCCACATATGGACTAATTAAGACCTCTAAAACCTATGATAAACTTAATAAACTACCATAAGACAAAAATTAATAAAATTTTGGATCCTTATAGGATTCCCCTACATCATTAAATCATCCATGTATATAACAATGGACTTACCAATAAATCTTTCAAATTTAATGTCCATAGCTCTTTGAAAAGTGGAATATATATTGATAAAACCAAAACTCATATATTTATAATCAATTTTTTCATATTTTTTTGTGAAAACTATCTTAGATCTATCATTTTTATCAACAAATTTTTTATTTTAACTTGAAAATTCATATAATAAAGACATCATCTCAAACCCACTAAATTGTTGAATGAATTTATATAGAGCTGAAAAATTATAATTATCCTTGTTTGAAGATATATTTAGGTTCCTAAAATCCACACAAATATGAATTTATCAATTTTTATTCCTGACTGACACTATGTTGGACATATACGTTAAATGATACACCATAAATATTATGCCAGCTGACAGTAACTTTTGAATTTACTTTTGGATAAGTGGATCAAGGACATGATTGAATGGTGTTTGGAACTATTTGAAGATATCTAATGAAGTTTTAAATAAATATTTTGTATAATTATTATGGGATCAAACACTTTTATGCCTCCATATATCCAATTAATGACATTTTTCTATTAGATCGATATTATTTCTAGCCTTTCTATCTCTTTGTCACTACATTAAGGTCATACAATAATGTTCTAAGATTGATCAAGGATCCCCATGTTAATAACTCACAATTTATTATTGGAATGAATGGGGTTTTCAAGTCTATTAGGAGGTTTGTCAAGATTGAATATTTTTTATAGTTATATCATTCCCCTTGGAATATCATTTTATTTAAGATTCAACACTCCGTAATCATCATGCTACTTTTCATTCAATTTACTTATTTTATCGTCATGAATTACCTACATATAAAAAGCATTGGAATAAGAAAGGAAATCCAAGATATGCCTATCACCTTCAAATACTTGAAAATGTTTTACATTGTCTAGCATATATGGGAATGAATATAATTACATAGAAAACTTTCTAAAATCATTGTCCAATGACATGCGGTTGGTAGTAGAAATAACTAGTGAATCTACCATGACATTATCAATGCTAAGAATAAATAAATGTTTAAAGCATTGAATGATACTATTATATCCCATGCTTGGTGTTTATACCTTTATAAATAAGATAAATTGAATTGAAATTTATTTTTCACCTAGTTGAAGACTAATTGAGAGTCACCGTATACTTTTAATTGATTAGAATCAGACATGGTTGTAAATTTTAACCCTAGAATTAATGCTTCATATTCTTTCATGTTATTTATGCATAGGAATTGAAATATATATGTTGTCATATTATTTATATTATATGGGTCAATAGGTAAAATACCCACTCCAAATCCTTATTTAGATAGTGCTATATCAAAATAGAAATACCACATACCTAAATTTTGAACCTATTCAATATTTTTCTTCTTTTTTGGTTTGGGAATTAGATTATTGACACCTGCATATATAGAAGTCAAGTTGACCTATTTGTTGACAATTTTTAACTCTATAATCATAAATTTAATACACGGATTTCCATGTAATCCACATATGAGAAAACTCTATTACCATATTGAGTGATCTTAACCAATCTCTACTTAGTAGCATTTCATATGATTTTGGGATCTCAAAAACTTATATGCCTATGAGTATTTGTACTTTTGGTTTATATTGTAATTTTATATGGAAATTCAATAACTCTCCTAAAACTTTGACTTCAAACTTGTCTAACGTAACTACCACTTTATCTATTTTTATAAGAACCAATCATTATTGAAAATCATTGTAGGCAAAACATTGGTTGAGGCACTATAATTAACAATGTAATTATAATTTTTTTTACCAAACTTATAAACTATTTATAGAAAGGGTGGAACTTAAGTATTGGTATTATGTATTACAACATTGGTATTAGAAGAAAATTTATGTTTGGGTTGACTACTCTTTCTTATAAGATACTTAAGAAGCAAATCCATTTGTTCAATCACTTGTGCCAATTAATGGAGGGTTATATAAGTTTTTATTTTCTTTATATCCTCCATAATGGTAAAGCTTATTTTGCTAGTGGAGGGTTGATTCTGAGCTAATTTTGGTAGATTTGAATCATTTATAGATTTATGATTATGAGGTGGATTTGAATCATATATAGATTTAGGATTATGAGGTGTATTAACATTATCTAGTGGATTTCAAGTGGTCAATGTAGGATGTGATCTACTCTTCAGAATATAGTTTCATCTCTGCTATTGTTGAAAATCTTGAATGTAAATGGTATTCTCTTTAATTTTGTTGTATTATATATTAATAAAGTTTAAATTATCTAAAACCATGACTATATTAGGGGATTTTGATAAATTAGGAGCATCAAAATGACTTTAAGTATTTTGATCATTTGAGACAACTTCATAGTCTTCCATTTCCTTTTGAAGAATGTCAAAAGATTGATAAAACTCAAAATAGATAATTTTTCCATTTTGGGCTATTTTTATGCATGAAACACCAACTAGTTGTGTAAATCTACATGATATTGATCTTAAGAATTTTTTGGATGAATATTTAACTTGTTTACCTACTCTATTAAAGGGCATATAATTGTTTTGGTAAATAAAATTTGGGGTAGAATTTCCATTATTCAAGCTAACTAGTTTTTTTTTAAGTTTAAGAAATCATTGATTAACCTATATATCATCATTTGGATTGCATCTAGTTTAACTTTAGCTAATTCTTGAAGTGATTTTTGTGTATTATTCATTATAGTTGTAACTAAATATTGGTTCTAGGAATGAGACATTGATTTATTACTAATAAAATTTATAATTACTAAATTTTGATTAGGGGAAACATGTTGTAGAGAGGGTTGATTCATAATTAGGAGAGGTTGTGGAAATGGAACACTTTTATTTATAAGTAGGATTAATTTTAACACTAGTATGTTTAGGAAAGCATTGGGAATGGTAGCCAACATTTGCCCTTATGGATTGAGTTATCTTTCCACTTTTATTGCTTCTACATATGTAAGGGGAAAATAAGTTATAGTTGGATATCTCCTTAATAACATTATAGTCCAAGTGTCTAAATATTTTTTTAATATTTCTAACACTAGTTTGGTATTTAGCCTATATAAAGATATTACCTTATTATACATCTATTGAAAACATGCATTAAAATTGTGTACAAGTTTGCTAGGTTCCCTTATCATGCAATAAAACCACTGGTATAATATTTTTGTATATAAGACATAACCAAATTTGGTGAAGAACATGTTACTCAATTGACTCCAACCTATAATTAAACTCTCATGGAGGTTGATTAAATAGTCATAAGCTTGATCAAACAAGGTGAAATGGAATAACCTACAATATTCATCTTCATGATAAACATTTAGTAGCCTAAGGTATTTTTTATAAGATGTAATGTGTTCTTCTAAAGTGCTTTTAGTGTTTGGAGTGAACATTGGAAGATAACACCTAGGGTTTATAGGGAAATCATTCATGTCACAAGAAATGTTTATATTTGATCCAACTGGCCAAGAGGTATCCATTTACATTGGTCTATTAGTGATATATTGTGTGGATTTTTTTGTTGGGTAAACTAATATTCTATATATACCTTGTCTATATATAATATGTCTATGATCTTGAAGAGGAGAAATAATTAATATTTTATGACCCAACATAACTCTAGATCACATTATGCTTGAATAAGACTGCAAAGTGATAAACACCATTTTATGTTTATGTTTTAGATACAAAAAATTTTAAAAATCATAAGACCAAAAATATATAATCAATTATAATCCTAGAGTATTTATAGGATTAATTTCAAAGGTTCAAGCCTTAAAATATTGCATTCATATCCTCCTAGTTTCAATTTATATTGTGCTCAATTTTTGACCTAATTATAATGTAACCATTGAATTAGTTGATATAAGAGGTAAAAAGGATTCTATATCACATGGAATGAATGTTCCCTAATTTTTAATGTTTTACTAGGAATCCAAGAGCTGATAAATTTCTAAAACATTTAGCTAGGTGAATAACAACTGTTACCACCAAAGTTTCAACTGATCTCTTTACCTAATTTAAATTTTTCTAATGTTATGGGCTTCTTGAAACCAAAGTTTTAATATATTATTTAATAATATAAATAAATTATAATAATAAATAGGACATCTTATAATAAAAAAATGTAAAAGAGAGGGAAAGAGTAAGGTAGAAAAGGGATGATTCTTTGACTGATTTTATACATTTTAGTGATGAGAAATGGAAGTCATGGTTGGATGAAATTATATCATTGGGCATTAATTTTTGCTATTTCATAATTTAAATTACTTAATGACAAAGACTTAAAGGAAAATGTGAACATATAATTCATAATCTTTAACAAAATAAATAAAATATACAACCTTGTAGCTATTTCACATAATGACTTAATAAAAGATTCAAAATAAACATAATGTGAATCCATAATCAATCAAACTAGCTATTTCATAATCTGATTATATATTCACTTGAAAATCCCATCATTCAAACAACTTATTGTCATGTATAACTTCTCTCAAATCAATATCCTCTAGTAGAAAATCATGATAAAATAAAGGAGAATGGAAAATGCAATCCTAACACAATATTGATAAGTTTTAGTAAAAAAATATTGTGACCCTTACAATGGTAACCACTATTACTTATATAGGAACAAAAACCATATGCATTGCCTTGATGCACAACCAAAATTTAATGGCCTAATACCTAAAATTAATTGTCACAACTTATTACAACTTAATTTATTGAGATAAAAAATCAAGAAAGGATAAGAATAAGTCATGGCACAATTCCCATATTGTAACCACTTTCAAGATAAATGGGATGAAATATATAATTAATTTTAAGCTTAAATAATCTATCATTTATTCAATTTTAATTATTTTCATAAATGAATCAATGACCTAAATAGGGAAAGTCACATCATTGTAAAAGGATCCTAATGATGGATTAACTAGTTTGTGCTATATTTTTTCCATTCCAAATTCCACATGCTTATCTTTGTGATAAAAAATATTCTATTTAATATATCCTTTCTTTATTAAATGATAATAACTAGGTAATATTATAATAATAAATTATTACAATAAATATAGGTGTTAAATCCCCTCCTTCTAATGAAATTCTTAAGGTGTATAAATACTAAGGCAAACTCATGATATGAACATATATCTTGATCTCCTTTTTCAATCAATCTAGATTCAAATTTTGTCTACTCTGACTCTCACTTAATTATGTCAATGGTGATGTGGAATTGGATATTCATGCAATATCTTCTAAAATTGATCCTATGCTCTAGTTAGTCTACAAAAATACTTGGGGTTCATAGATTATATTTTATTTATCTTCTTTTACTGTGTATTCCATATACTGATAAAATTTTACCATACATGCAAATATATGGCTCATGATCTCCTTTTGTCTTCTTCTTTGTCTCAATGTTTCATTTTATATCTATCTTCATATGCCTTTTAACTTTAATGTATCTTATATATCTCACTCTTACTATTGGCCCATGACATATTCATTAAAAATTCCCAAAAGAATTTTGATATATTATGCCATGCCCAAAAATACACCCATGTCTATCTACATAATTTGCTACTTCTTTAGTCTCTTTTTCTGACAATTTGATTGTTATTTTTTTCCATTTGTGATTAATCCTTGAGACCTCAATATAAGTCTTGATTAGTTATTCTATGATGATTTCATAGATATATTTTTTTCCCACTTGACATTGAAGTTTTATGATTCACCAAACATTATTCATTACATTTGAATCTTATTAACAAATTAGATTCATAAATATAGTCAAACTATCACCTACTCATATTTTTTCTTCTTTTCTTTGTCATAAAATTTTAGGGCACTATTTTATGACACCATATCCTTCTTCAGGGTGATGCCACATGCCAATTTTTTGATTATTTGACTCTCTAGATACAGATGCACATGATTATGACACTTTTGAAAGCATATATTTTAGGGAGGTCTTTTAAGGTTCATAATTTTCTTTAGATATGTTCTATGGGTCAAATTCTTGATATTTTTCCATAGAATTATCTCAAGACTCCATGATATCATTGATCAAATACTTTGTGTTATGTATCTTATACATATTGTCTCCATGAGATCATGCCATGTGGCATGATCTCAATAATTTAGGGATATCTCAAATATTGAATATGCACTAACCCTTCCAAAATCTGAATCTTCAAGATGCAACCACATCTCATAATATTAGAACTTTTGAGTCATAATAAAATCTAATTATGTACTTTTAATTTGATCATTAAATTTTTGAGATGCAACCATGTGTCTCAATATCATTAATTTAGGCTTAGATTGTATTCAAAAACATTTCCATTATGCATCACCTTACCTAATATATAAATCCATGATATCATGCCACATGGAATTATCTCAAGACTTATAAGTCTTCAACACTTAGCCATTATTAAAATAATCAATCTATTATTATTGAATAACACCATACCATGTGGCATGATCTCAGGATTCCTCTACCTTTGACACTTAATTCATTTTAAAATTATAATTATTTGTATTTTTAGGTAATAACAAAACCCTTGATACTAAAACATGGCCCCTTTACATTGAATCTTCCATTTGATGTCTATGTTATTTTAATTAACACTTTGATTCCTTAGTTACTATAATGATTCCACATGCCATCATCATAGGCCCTTGGGCCTTGGGGATTAAATAGAATTCTACTTTATTTAGATAACTTGATATATTGACATGTGAATGGGTCAAAAAAATAAATATCTCATATAATTTTTAACTATTTATTTCCTTCGTCTAATTTTTGACTCCCTAGGATGTGACCATGTGGAGCAATCTCAGAAGTCAAGATATCTCAGAAAACTTAATTTTTTTTAATGATCTACCCCTGTACACTCCAAAAATTTAAGATTTTGATAGATAGAAAGGATCAATTTCTTAGGGTCTTTATAAGATCTCTATAAATAAATATAAGGTAAAAATTAAAACACTTAAACAAACCATTAATAAGTTAGTCAAAGGTTAAATCTTGATAATAAACAAAGGAAAACCCAATTTTACATATATCAAATGTAGTCTTAAACTAAAATCTATGAATTATCACATAGTTTGAACACCAAATAACACAATTATCCTAAGAAAGTCATAGACAAAGATGTATCAAAAATGTATTTATCCCAATTAACATGGATAAATGCATTTTAAAGCCTATTTTAAATGAAAACTTGGTTAAACAAACACCAATTTGAGTGAAATAAATCAATTTAAAATATAAATGAATATTCAAATTGATAATATGACTATTTAAACTATAAATTTAAACAGATATTAATGGATAAATATCATAGTTCAAAAAAAATACTTCAATAATGAACTCTAATATCCAATAAAATAAATTATTGAAACTTGCCCCTTTCAATTTAAACCTTAAGGAAGTCAAGATTATTTATTAAAGCTCAAATATTTAAAATAATCATCCAAATACATCATGATCACCAATTTAACTAGGATTATTGAGATGATATAAAGTATATAATCCAATGATGAATAAACGTATGAATCACTCAAGAATATTTCAAAAGTTCAATCTTATGTTATTTGAACTCTAGACAAGGATTGTCTAATATTTATGAATATATGGTCAAATTAATGTTTTTAAATTTTATCAAATATATTAATAAATTTTTAACTTTAATATGGGAATATGTTTCAATAAATCTATGTAGCATTCATAATTTTGACCATGTAAGTAAGCAATAATAGAAAAAGATCACTATATTAAATCAAGATGGTCCCCATATGATATTTTGAATATGGGATATATTGGACCCAAAATGGACTTAATTATTTTTATTTTAATTATTAATGGGTTGTGTTTCATATGTATTATTTTTCAAATTATGAGCACCATGACTTCTACCTCTATGTCCACATCTTCCCTGATGTAGGAGCATCAAGCCAAGAAAACATCATTTTTGTGTTTTAGTCTGTAAAAGGTAATTTTTAGAAAAAAATTTATGTCAAGGTTTTTTATGGACCTTATTATGTCCATTTTTCATTGTATAATCCATTTGGGTTCCTTAGGATGTGTTATACGACTTCTAGGAGTTTTCCTTACAATACTAGGATTTTTAAAATTCAAATATTGTAATAGAAACTAATAGGGTCATTTTATATGTTTTAAGTGTTTGGATGGGAAAATTATCTTATATGGTTAATTCAAGTAATTAATAAGGTTTTTTATTAAATTTCATTTTGTGTAAATGCAATATTACCCTTGTACATTGAGGGAGTTATGGAAAAAAAGATGGTGTGACTACTAACCAAGAATTTATGTTGGATTTAGGGGAGTAAAAAGTCATTGTAGAGAAGGATTTTGGTGTACCAGAGGAGATATTTATCCATATAATATTTTAAGAGGGTTAAATAAGGAGAGGAAATATAAAATCCCTCACAAGCAAGAGGAACTTGTCCATCATGGACTGTATTGTATATTTGATGCTAAAATGAATAAAGATTGAATGGGTTTTGGTGTGCAATGTTTATTGTGTAGTGTATGTATTATATTGGTTTCATGTTGTCATATAAGGTCCTAAAAACCTTTAATATGATAAAATGTGTGTAAATTTTTAGGTGGAAGAATAACTATAGGTTGTAAGCAAGAAGTTAACGTAAGTTATAGTTAAGGAGAGGAGAAAAGTAGACAAGAAAAATAGTGTTGTGTAAATAGGATTGACATTAAATAATATACATGTTTTGAAGGAGATATAATAAATTAAAAAAAATATCCATTTTTAGTCACCTTAACAAATCAAACCTAATCATGCAACCCTTAGAATACTCTGTTAACATATTGCCTAACCAAGTCATGAAGGTATGTGATGGAATATGAAGGTATATGTTATGGGTATGTTATGATGAGGATTGGTAATAGGAAATTTATTTCATAAGTTTATTATTTAATGTTTAATCAATAAAAAAAATATGAATAAACTCCATTCATAGTTGCATAAGAATGAAACCCTATTTCTCAATCAAATACCTTTGTTGTGTGCTCAAACGCCAAGGAAACAAGGTTAAAGGTTCAAAATAATGAGTCATAGTGTTGTTTTAGATAAGGTATGACCAGTATAAATGTGTATATACAATATAATCAACATTTTTAAGCAATATAGATACTTATTGGTTGATCACAATCCTTATAAGTTGTATACAATCTTGTGTTAGGACTTAGAGTGTGGAGGCTCAATAGTGAAGAAGAACTATATACATGAAATAAGATTATATTTGAATTTTTATAAAGGATTATATGTGTGGAAAATAAATATTATATTTCATTAAACCTTGTGAATAAAAATCACCTTAAACCTATGATAACTTGTGTTTAAATATGCCTCACATAGTCAACTGTCTAACATAGCATTTTTTGTTTAAGGTCCTTTTGAGAAAATGATAAGAAACCATGGATTATATCCTATTGTATATATTTATTTATGTAAAAAATTAAATTTTTAAGTTTATTTTTTCCTTTTAAGTGTTAATAAACTTAGGTTATTACTTTTTGTAAGGCCTTGGCCTTGTGTAGGCTAGTAAAACCCTAAAACTAGGGTTTTAGAGTTATAAGGAGTTTTAACAATCAAAACTTGTTTAAACTTTGTATTTAGAATGTATTTGATGTTTTATATGTTAATAATGAATTTATAGACCTTTATATACTTTATATTATATATTTTGGGGGCATGTATTAAGCTTAAGGGCTTAAGGACCTCGTTGGTGATAGGTTAAAGAAGGAAAAGTGATCTACCTTGAGATTAATGTTGAAATATGGGTTAAATAAGATAAATGAGGATAAAGGGTATCCTAAAATATCATTATTTTTTATTTTTTATCCATACATTTATTAGAGTAAGAATATTTGATTACTTTGAGGGGTAGCTTAAAGAAGCAAGTGTGTAGTGACTTGGGAGTTGTGTGAAAATGAAAAGTTATGAGTTATATGGAAAAAATGGTAATTTAATAAGTAATAATTTTATTTTTAAGGTTTTTCAATTGCTCTCAACAAGGAGAAATGCTAAAATAAGGTTATCAGCCTTGTAAAGACAATGTAAGGTTTGTGCATAGAATGCAAAGGTAAGGAATGATTCAGGGGTTGAAAAGGGTTTAGATAGGTCTCATAAGACCCTTTGGGATTATTTAAAATATAATACTGAATCCATGACATTAATAAAAAAAATTGGCCCTTGAGAATAGGGGACTACTTACCAATGTTAGCTAGTGTAAGCATATGAAGGAGGTTGTAGAAGGAATGACTTATATAAGATAAAGGATGATTTTTCATACATTGGAAAGAGGTTATTACTATCAATAAATTATTTTAGGATAATAATAAATAGGTGCATATACAAAGATAAATATTTGAACTAAAAATGAAACCTTGAAGATCAAATCAAACAAGTTCAAGTGACCAGTTGGATTAGGAATTAGATTATGATATTTATGAAGAATTTTACCCATACCTATACATCATTTTGTATTATATAAAGTCAAGGTAAGCTTGGGTAAATTTTTTAAAAAAATCTTTACAACTTTTTTATTTGAGATGAATGCATATGTTATGAGGTATGCTTGAGATGGTACTTGTAGGGTATTGAGGAAGGAGGATGTTTCAAGTCTAATATATTAAGATCAACATAGAGTAGGATAAGAGTGACAAACATAATAGAATATATACATCCTAAAATTCCTTTGAGAAGGAAAATAAGCTAGTTAACAAAAGACTAGAGATAAAAGAGAGCTTTAAATCTCTGAAAGAGAAGAAGGAAGAAAGAAGACTCCAAAAAAGAGTTAAGGATGTTAAGAAGAGATCTTGATAGAAGAATAAAGGAAGAGGAAAGGTCCAATAGAGGTCTAAGAGGAAAGGTTGATAGACTTTCTAATAATGTCTAAGGAGGCCTATAAATCAAGAGGAATGGAGGAGATGGATATAGAAAAATAAATGGAATACATAAGAAGAGAATTGGGTCAAGGTATATAGAGATTATATATCATTATAAAGATCAAAAGTTAACAAGAAAGCCAATATAAGGGATTTAATGTGAAAAGGAGAGTAATGTGGCAACTAGAGTCACTTTTGAGAAGAAGAGAGAGAAGAAATTCCAAAGAGGCATGAGAAGAGAAATGTTGCCAAGTGAGCAACAAGAAAGAGATATTTAGAAGAGAGTTCTCATTTAAGATAAAAATAAGGAGATATAAGTGCCAAAGAGAGCATAAAAGAATGAAGGTAAGAAGAGAATATGGGAGATTTATATTTCAAAGACATTCAAAGAGACTATGTGGTCTCTCACTTTATAAGCTGACATTGATTTTAAGTTTGTGTTTGTAGGTGTGAATACAAGTGTGGTGAAGGCCAAGCATGAGGCCTCAAAGTTGATTAATAATTGGCCAAGAATATCACCCATAAAGTGGAAAGAGGAGGACAAATAAAAATAACCTCTTGAAGAACACAAAGTGTTGAAGGTCGAGAGTATTACACATGTAGAAGATGAAGAGAAAGAGGAGTTTTGTGATGCATTTCCATGCATAATATCTTAAACAAAGGAGATGGTGGTCCAAGAATATAATAAGGTCACCCATGAAGATATGAAATAAGACATAAAATTTCAGCACTTTCCATTGGAGGTAAATAAATTCCTAAAAGTTGATTTTGATTGCATATGTGAAGAAGAAAAAGATAATATGTAGATTGAGAGAAAGAATGATAGGTTTTAGCCTTCATTGAGAGAGAAAGGGCATGGGTGTGTATGTCATAAGTAGATGAAATAAATATGTTATGAAAATAAGGATATGAACCTAAAAAAAGGTCAAATAAAGTAAATTCATTGTTGGAAAATAAGCACAAGTATGGAAGCAAAGGACAAATGAAAAAATACATCAAGATGGCATATTAGATAAATAATTAAAGAATCATGCAAGAGGTGAAAAGAGAAAAAATTGGAATTCAAAGAATGTAAAAAATAGAAAATTGGTGGAAAATAAAATGGAAAGAGTATTCTAAGATCATATATAAAGTCAATCCCAAGCAATCATGAAGAGTGAAGAAGATAACAAGCCTACAAAGCAAGCAAAATAGATAGTGCATGAAAACCAAGACAAGGAAATGAAGGTAGAACCATTTATATAATAATATGAATTAATAATAGAAGATAAGTGTTTGTAAAATTTATTTTCAAATGTGGTATATGATGATGTATGTGAATTTTACTTCAATAGTGAAGACATTTTGTATATGGAAACAATGGTATTGATGAATGGGTGTGTAGCAAATAAAGAAGAGAGAGAAACACCTCAAAGAGTAATTGTAAATCATGGGTGTGTAGCATGAAGAAATTTATATGAATCTGAAAAATGAAGGAGTACAAGGAAAAGATAAAGAACAATTTTCCCAAGACAAGGAAGAGCAATGTGAACCAAGATTTGATGAAGACTATGAGAAGATTGATACATTAAATTTTCAAGAGGAGTTGAGAATGATAGAAGAAATTTTCAGTCCATAAAAGGGGATGAAATAATGTGGTTTATAGAGAGTAGATATCAATGAAAGGATAGATAAAGAGCAACAAAGAGAAGCACAAAAAGTTGTACAAACAAGCAAGCTAGTTAACAAGAAATAGAGTACGAAGTAGCAAACAAGATGAGTTATTTCATGGATAAAGAAAAACATGAGTTTAAATTTACTAAAAATTCACATGGGAGGTGTAATATTGGTCAAATAGAAATGTACTATGGTGAGGAATAAATAAATGAGAAGTTGTTCTTGCATAGTGAGAAAGATGATGGGAAAAGGCATCTAAATGTGAAGGAGTGTGAAGTAGAGATATACAAAGATAATATGATGAATAAAATTATAAATTTTGAGATTCATAAGAGTTAATTATATCCTAATGAAAAATATGATAGCATGAACAGGTAGCAAGATTCTCTATACAATCAAGAATCAAGTGAGATTTATGAGAAAATGAGCCATGAAGCAAGAATGAGGAATAAAAATGCACACAAATTGGTTTTATTTGAGTATGATGAATAATAAATGAACATGTATAATGTATAATACACATCAAAAAAATAGATACAATAGTTGGAATACCTCATAGAGGTCGAAGATGCATCGAGACAAAGACTAGACAAAGCTACAAGGAAGAAGTGTAATAATTTTACAAGGAAAAAGGAGCAAGAAACAAAGAATAAAATGTAAGTTAAAATTAAATAACCTTATATGTGGAATTTTAAGACAATAAATAAATATAGAGGTATAATTTTTTCTCCCTCTTGAGGAGTATGATATAGGAGCATCAAGCCAACAAAACATCATTTTTGTGTTTTAGTTTATAAAACATCAATTTTGGTAAAATTTTGATGTCAAGGCGTTTTATTGACCTTATTAGGTCCATTTGTGGTCTTATAATCCATTTGGGTTCCTTATGATGTGTTATAGGGCTTTTAGGAGTTTTCCCTCCAAAATTAGAAATTTTAGAATTCAAATATTGTAGTAGAAACTAAGAGGATCATTTGTATTTTTGAGGTGTTTGGATGGGAAAAGTTAGCTTTAGGGTTCAATAAATTCATAAGTTTTTTTTATATTAAATTTCATGTTTTATACATAAAAATTTCATTTGGATTAAATGCAAGATTACCCTTGTACGTTGAGGAAATTATGGAAAAGAAGTTGGTGTAACTACCAACTAGGAATCTACATTAGATTTAGGGGGTAAGTCATTGTAGATAAGGATTTTGGAGTAAGATAAGATATATATATATATATATATATATATATATATATATATATATATATATATATATATATATATATATATATATATATATATATATATATATATATGGTGAGGAGGGTCATCTAAGGAGAGGAAATAGAAAAACCCTCACAAGAAAGATGAACCCATCCATCATGAATTGTATTGTATATTTGATGTTAAAATGAATAAATATGGAATGGGTTTTGGTGTGCAATGTTTATGGTGTAGTTTATGTATTATATTTTTTTCATGTTGTACTATAATCTCCTAAAAACCTTTAATATGTTAACATGTGTGTAAATTTGTCGGTGGAAGAATGACTACAGGTTGTAAGTAAGAAATGATTGTAACTTGCAGTTAGGGAGAGGAGAAAAGTAAACAAGAAATATAACTATGTAAACAAGAATTACATTCAATCATATATAGGTTTGGGAAGATATATATTAAATTTGAATACATTACAAAATATATCCATTTTTAGTCACCTTAACAAAGGAAACCTGATCATGTAACCCTTGGAATACTCTGTTCACATATTACCTAACCAAGTCATGAAGGTATGTGATGGAATATAAAGGTATACGTTTTAGGTATGTTATTATGAGGATTGGTAATATTAAATATATTGGATAAGTGTTTTATTTAATTTGGAATCAAGAAGGATAATATGAATAAATTCCATTCATAGTTGCATAAGAAACATACCCTGTTTCTCAGTCAAAGACCTCTTTTGTGTGCTCAAATGCCAAGGAAACAAAGTGAATGGTTTAAAATAATGAGTGGTAGTTTTAGGTTGGAAAAGGAAATTACGTCAAAAATGTGTATATATAATATAATAAAACTTTTGAATCAATATAGAGACTAACTAGTTGATCACACTCAGATGTTGTATAGAGTCTTGTATTAGGACATAGAGTATGGAGGTCCAATAATGAATAAAAACTAAATACATGCAAGAAGAGTATATTTTAATTTTTATAAAGTATTATATGTGTTTCATATACCTATTATAGGTACTTAAACCTTTTTAAGATACCTCACCTTAAACCTATGATAAGTTGTGTTTAAATCTACCTCACATAGTCAACTGTCCTACACATAATTCTATGTTTAAGGTCCTTTTAAGAAAATGATAAGAAACTATGGATTCTAGAGTATTGGAGATGTCAAATAAGTTAAATACAAAAAAATTGAAGTTTATTTGGTCCTTTTAAGTGTTAATAAACTCATGTTATCACTTTTTGTAAGGCCTCGACCCTATGTAACATAATAAAACCCTAAAACTAGGGTTTCTAATTTATAGGGAGTTTGAATGATCAAAACTTTCTAAAAAAATTTATTTAGGTTTTATTTTATGTTTTATAAGTTAATAAAACATTTAAATTTTTTTACAACCTCTATGGTATGGATTTTAGGGTCATGTATTGTGCTTAAGGGCTTAAAGATCTAGTTGGTGATAGGTTAAATAAGGAAATGTGATGTAACTTGAGAATAAGGTTTAAATAATGCTTTAATAAGATCAATCAGGGAAAAGGGTATTTAAAAAGATAATTTTTTTGGATTGGTTATCTGTACATTACTCAAACTAAAGAGATTTGTCTATTTAGAGGGGTAATTGAGGGGTATCTTAAGGAACCAAGTTTGTAGCACCTTGAGAGTTGTGAAAAAAAGAAAAGGTATGATTTTTATGGCCAAAAAGTGTCATTTAATATGTAATAATTTTATTAATAAATTGTGTCAGTTGCTCCTAACAGGGAGAAATGTTAAAAAAAGGTTACAATCATTATAAAGATAATGTAAGGTTTGTGTGTTGATTACAATGATAAGGAATGATTCATGGGTTGAATAAGGTTAAAATAGGTCTAATAAGATCATTCTATATTCTTTAATATAGATTACTTATTCCTTAACATTCATAACAAAAATTGGCCCTTGAGACCAAGGGACTACTTGCCAATGTCAGCTAGTGTAAGCATATGAAGGAGGCTGTAAAAGGAATGACTTGTATAAGATAGAGGATGATTTTTCATCTAATGGAAAGAGGTTAATTATATAAATAAATTATTTTAGGATAACAATAAATAGGTGCATAGACAAAGAGACGATTAAGACCTCAAAATAAAGAGAAAGATTTGAACTATAAATGGAGCCTTAAAGATCAAATCAAAAAAGTTCAAGTGACCAATTAGATTGTGAACTATATTATGAGATTTATGAATACTTATCCCCATAGCTCTAAATCATTCCCTTATAGAAAATTTTTCACCCTAGTTGGTATTAGCATTGTAAATTCCTCTTGATCTTATTCTAACCATCATGATGAGTCAAAATTTAAAGATTAAGGTAGGGTAAAAATGTTAAAGCATTTTATACCAAATTTCCATAGAGTAGTAACCATGATATGAAACCAATGTAATGAAACCCAATTTTATTTTATTCTGTAAGGTTAAAAAAATTGTTATATTACACTAATTCTTACAAAATGACACAAGTCTGTAATTAAACTTAGACATGATCTTAGCATTAGACCACCAAGAGGGTTAAAAAATACAATTCCATTAAGATTAAGTCTTCTTGAGTGGACCCTATAATAAATTGGTTTGTTCCTTAAAGAATATTAATCTTGGGATGTATATGTCTACCATTGTAAACTAATAAGTTTTGACTTGAATATTTTCAAAAGTTCATCTTTCTCATAAAACCAACTTAACAATACTTAACCTTAAATGAAATTCCATTTCATGGAAAATATCTTACAAGTCAAGTAAGGTAAAGTGAATTTCCAAACCCAACTATTTTTTCACTTCTCAACCTCTAAACATGTTTAAAAAATAAATCTATACATTAATAATTGTTCCTTTTCTCATATATAACCATAATTATTATTAACACAACTATAGCAAGTGTTTGTAGGGAATGTTAACCAACATTACTCATAAATTACAACATTAATATCTAGGTACCAATAACCTATAAAATCAAGGGTGCATACCTCACATAGCAATTTAAGTTCATCACTTATTTCCACATTTTCCTAGGGATGAAGTAACATAAAGGTTACTTCTCATTAGTTATATATCAATCATATTATATGTATTATTACATTAAAGTTTTTATTCCATATAATTCATGCCATAAGAAGCAAATGTATCAATGACATTGATGGTACCAAGCCAAATTAAATTCACTTTGATTTTAAGGTCATGGAAAAATTAACGTGTATCAACTTTTCCATCATATTGACATAACCTTTTTAAAATATCTTCCTAATATCTTGTTCTATTAACCCTTCATTAATGCACATTCTATCTAGATAAAATTAGTTCTAGGGTAGTACCATTGATTTGCCTCTAAATTCATAAATGAGTGTCAATTAAATCAAGCTTATAAAAACAAGTAAAGATAATACAATTAAGTAATTTAGTTTAATTCCAACAAAGAAATATAAATAAAGACACTCCTATGAATATGAGATAATATATTCAAACCTTTTTTCCCCTTTAT